>JAEANM010005776.1:0-19230 GCA_017656035.1 Myanophis thanlyinensis
TCAGCTGTCGGGTCGTCCGTTCAAGATGGCGGACCAGTGTGTAGACTCTGGCCGCGCATGCGCAGTATACAACAGAATGTACAATTCCTCCAGCACCAATCCAGACAATTCAATTTTCAGATTAACTCTACCTGAATGACTAAGAATCTTCATGGCATATTGTTACACGCTTAGGGGAAAAAATCCTGAATTTCACACAGGAAGAATTGATATATTCCAATGACTTTTTGCCTACTTAACTTGCCTCAATTGTGGAAGTTGCTTGGATTAGCAGCCAAATGCTTCAAATCTGCAAAAGTAAGTCCAGTTGCCATGGACTCAATTTTCAGGTAACCTTACTTGGATGACTGAGAATCATCATTGACATACCTAACAGGGCCTTGTACCCTTCAAAACAAAAGTGCTCTTTCCAGCAGTTTGCATTAACAGAGGGAAGCCTAGAATTACAAAAAAAAAAAAACCTAGTGATTGCTTGCATCTTTGCCACCTACATACAATGGCCCTAGAGAAGCCAACAGGCCAGGTGAGTAGAAACAATTTGCAAGAATTGCCTCTTCTGACACTCCAGTAGAAAGGTGCATTAAGGCAAAGCCATCACTATCTGGCTTATATCTCCCTTCATGTTTCTAAGCAAAAATATATGTTGTTGATTCTTTTCAACTTCTAACTTTCAGTTTGACCTACAACTCCAGCTTTTGTCCTGCTGTCCTGCCAGGGGAAAAAAACCTCTTACTGAGATTAGGCCAGAAGAAAAATTAAGTTCTACTCTTTCTTTTCCTTCCTATATTACCTGAATGTAGGCCACCATTATTACCTCTTCTAAAATAAATACAAATAGTGCCTAGCATAGCACTCAGCCCCACTAGGAACTTGTCTGTCTGTAGTGTCAGCACATTTCCACCAACCTGGCCAATTTCAGACTATTCTCTGCTACAGAAAAACCAGATGATATACTAAGCTGTGCTGGCTAGGGAATTCTGGGTGTTGAAATCCACACACATTAAGGTTGAGAAATTGAGAAACGCTGTTCTTGATAGTAGAGGAAATACTTAGCATACAGTCTAAAATTATGGTCATGCCTTATGTTAAGAAACAAAAGCAACATCTGCAGAAATATGTTTGAAGAGAAATACTGGTTTCTAGCTGACCTTGGTTGATCTCATAAAAGCTAAGGGTGTTTGGGCCTCATTAATGTTTGGATGGAGAACCACCAGGAAATGTGAGGACTGTATGCTCACCACCAACTGAGAAGTTGAAAGAACATCCCGGGAGTGTAAAAACCATTTTTGCTTCCCCTTTTTGCTCAGTCATTATTTTTCCTCATCATCAACTGACTTCAGGCAGAAAGGAAAA
Organism: Myanophis thanlyinensis; assembly: GCA_017656035.1. Lineage (NCBI taxonomy): Eukaryota > Metazoa > Chordata > Lepidosauria > Squamata > Homalopsidae > Myanophis > Myanophis thanlyinensis. The sequence continues at coordinate 1,354 of JAEANM010005776.1, forward strand.
TTTATCCCAGATTTTAATGAATGCAATACAACCTCTTCAAGCTTCTTTTGCATCATAACAAGGCAGCATGGATATCTTTTCATATACTGATGAAAGAGATTTCTCTTCCAGGGAAAAAAAAAAAAAAGCATTATTGTGTACACCTTGAGTACAGATTATGCAACAGCATCAAAAAAAAAAATCCCCCTGGAAGCAACTTAGAACTATAGCTATCAATCTGGTAATGAAAAATATTAAATCCTCATATCACACTAATTGTTGGTTTTTAAGCTCTAAATATAGAGCTACATTTGGAAGCAGAAATTGACTCAGTTCTTTTTGATTTAACATCCTGGGTTGGAAGGGGTAGGATTCAACTTCTGCTCTTGCTAGTATAGGTATACAGTGGAATTAAGGAATATAAGGATGGCAGATGACTCCTCTAAGCATGTTCAGCACTGTAGTCTATGTGAGTGTTTCTGCTACTGGCAGAATGAAGCGCTACTCCCCAGATGTTTGAAAAAAGAGTCCTGCTCAGTTGTATTTGTCTCCATTATTTTCTTGTAAATAATGAAAAAAAAATCAAATTGCTGGTATTTAATTAGTATTTAAAACATTCATACAGTCACCCATCTAATATCAAGCTTTGGGTGGTTTATTTTTCAAAAAAAAAATCACTGTCATGAAAATAAACTAGGCAACAACTAATTTAATTGTTTTTCTAACATACATAAGTCTATGAGTACTTCTTGAGCAAACTGATCAGTTTATAACTATTTTTATTTTCTTCCTCCAAATGCCAGCTATGTGTAGAGATGAAATTGATTGCTTTCAAACAAAATAAAATCCCAACTCTGACTACAATTAGCTCTATATTCTTTTTCAGACCACTTTCATGCAAATAATGAAATTTCTCATATAGTTTGAAAGTTGCATTAATAGCTTAGGCCAGTGGTGGCAAACCTTTTACTTACCGAGTGCAGAAAAGTATGTGCTTTACGTGTGCCATCTGCACTTGTGTGTGGCTTCCTCCACGTGTGCTGCATGTGCAACTGCACCATCTGCACATGCATGCAGCTTTTGCATGTACAATGCACATGCATTGAGTGCAGGCGCTCACACACACACATGAACAATCATGTGTGCCTGCTCAGGAGAGCTCCGAAGACCAACTAGATTTCCTGCTGCAATTGCATGTATGCACAGTGAAGGCCCAAAGACCTGCTGGGTCTCTGCAATCACACATGTGTACATGCGCAGTTGCATGTGCATGCTCAGCTGGAGGTAAATTGGCCGACACTTGTGTACTCAACAAGATTAGGCTAATCCATACAAATGTCTTTTCCTAACTACAGTGATGCCAGAAATGAAAAATGAACAATATGATATCATGCTACAAGTTTTGCCCTTTTATGCTTGTGTTGCAACATTGTACATAAATAGACAAGGGAACTTCCATTGTGATGTTGTGATGCAGGTTTTGTCACTTGCTCCTTCTGGCTCTCTCATGTGGATACTCATGGTTAGGGCTCATTTTATCTTCATCTTGATGGAACAAGACAACTCAGAAGTCTTTTACCTGGGAAGCAGTTATGGAAATCATAGCCCAACAAATATGGAGAGGAATAAATTAGAAAAAGTTGATACATATTACTATTGACAAGAACTCAAAGTAAAGCTATCAACCCTACAATATAAACAACAATATTTTCATTTAAGTTTTTAATATATTCCTTGCATGTAATTTTGCTTATAATAATTTCTTTATTATGTTTGTTTTTTTCAGACTAAATCTTTTACGATTTGTAAGATTTTATCTATACTGATTTGGTATTTACCTATAGATTATATATTAAGGGATGTGCATGATTTTCTTTTTAATTAAAAGATCGATTGTCTTCTTCACATACAATCTTTTCATGCCAGTTAATTGGAATCTCAGGAATCACTAAAATGGCATTTTTCTTGACTAAATAAGTATTTAAGGACATCAATTTTGTAATAATCAACTGTTCTTACTTGTTATCATAGGAATTAGAAAATAAAGTTGTTTGCTTTATTCTATCCACTGGATAAGGAGTCTGGGGTCTTTTTAATATAATTAAGTTATACAAAGATTTAAGGTTTCACAAACTTTAATGTGGAATAATAACTTCCCTAGGTTATCATTCTGACTGAAAGATTGATGAAGTTGGCTGTTTTGTGAATTATAAACCATTGTAGTATTTACACATGTTGTTTTAATCATGAGTACTACTGTCAAGAGGCCACACTCTTTAAAGATTAAAATTTGTGAGCCTTCAATTCTTAAATCCCATATCATTAATATTGGCAATGCACCACCCTATCTGGTGTCTATTGGCGGCTTCTTGAGTGGGCAGATCATGGTCTCCTCAGAATACCCACTCTTGCAGTGATGTGTTAACCACTACATGCATCCACCAAGAAGTCACCATCCTGAACCTTTCAATAACGAGGTAGGACAAGGGTCTAATAAGCAAGTGGTTGTGCTGACAGTCTTGAGGACCTTCTCCACTTCCCCAGGACCAAGCTGCTCCCTGATAAGTCCATTTCTCAGATATCTCTAATGGATTTGCTCCATGCTTGGAGTCCAAGAGCAAATCTAAGCAATTTTATCCATCATGCATTGCATAAACTCCACAAGGCAACCCTGAAGATGATCATCTGAGCCCTCCTTCCCAAGGAGGACTGGGTGACTTTGAACCAGGCTATTGCACTTGTGGGTGCAATAAGTACAGAGAAATATTGGCATTTCACCACTCTTATTGCCAAGGTATGCCTTAATTGCAGTTCTAACCTGTGTTTGGTCAGATTCATTTTTTGTTTTCCTCCAGCAGGGCTCTAGGTCACTTGGTCCTTTTCAACACTCTCAGCTCCTCTATGAACAATCCACTGGGTCAATGGGCCAGGAGAGGGAACATAGGCACAATCCTGTCCAGGGCTTTTGGAATTCTCTGGTTCTAGGTTGCCACCAGAGCCTCCACAGGAACATGCGGCAGTGTCCCCAGCTTCCTTTGGAACCCCATCACTGAGGGTTTGAATAGGTGCAGCCTCCCTGCAGAGGGAGGCAGCATAAAAGGATCTCAGAGCTGCCAGGGTGTGGTCTTATCATGATAGAGAGGGCACTGACAGATTGCCCCAACAGATCACATTACTACTGCTCCAACAAGAAGTTCATATATAGAATATGAACACTGCCTCAAGTTGGGCCATGGATAACCTATGGCCATCATAGTGGCCATGAACACCCAAGCCATTTCCAAGGCCAAACCCATAGATGGCAGATCAAAGTCTCTCAGGGCTATAAGCCTGGAGACGGCATCTAGCAGTTTAGGCAGGGGAATTGCTAAGGAGCAGGGAAACTGATAGAGAAGTAACAATCCCAACTGATCCTGCAAGCCCAGTTTCAGGAACAGGGTCTCAGATCTGGAAACTTGAGAGCATGGTCCCTGAAGATCAAAAGGGATTCCCAAATAACAATTGACATTCCCTTTCCCCTACCCTGTAGCCTTGGTTAGTGACAAATTCCAAATCCAGCTGGGCACATCTCCAAGAGGGCAACACCACTCCCTGGAATTAGCCAAATCTTGATAATGCACACCAGGTCAGCCTGCTTCTCCCTAATAAGATGACAAATAAGGAGAATTTTATTGTTAAGCAACCTGGTGGTCATCTGCAGCAACTGAAGAGTCAGGCCTAGGAAAGACTGCAGTCTAGAAGTCTGGGCATGAGCTCATAGGCCAGTCTTAAGTGTTGGGGTTCCATTCTCTTGCAATGGTCTGCTGTTTGGTTCCCATCTAAGCACTCCATGCCCTTTACACTTGAATGAAAACCCACAGGGCAATCCTCTTCCCTCAGTTCTGGTTTCACACATTTCACTGCATTTCGTATCATGTCTGACTGTGTATGTGATGAATAAAATTTGATTTGATTTGATTTGGTATCCCTCTTCTCTGAAGCAGTGCTCTTCCTTCAGTTATCCATTCAACCAATTTTTCAGCCATCCACTACAATTCAATCGTCTGGAGGTGTGAATGTTTCTTTGGATTCTGTATGAAGCTTCAAAGATCAGACCTTCAAGGATGCTCATTTTCTGCTGATGTTGCTGTAAATTTTGTTTTCTTTCAGGGAAGAGAAAAGCTGGATACTGTGGATTTTATGCTGGCCTGTTCCAAACTGCCTTTTAGACAAATATCTCACTAGTGGTCTAGAAAAGTTTGTAACCATGACAAAAGTTATTAACCAATTGTCTCCTGGCAAATTCCCATTGTGTGAACTAAAGATTCAATGTCAGGGAAACAGCTGATTGGACTTTAAAGGACCTGCTATCTCCCATCCATCCCATTCAATCCACAATAAACACAGGATGGAGATTTGAACTTATGGTTTATTTTAGTTATGCCCTGATGGTGTCCTTGCTCTAATCTAACCATGCATTTTGCAACCTCAACTCAGGCAGTGCCATGGTGGCATAGTTGTTAGAATGCAGCATTGCAGGCTAACTCTACCCCAGCCTGGAGTTCAACTCTTATGGAACTCAGCCTTTCATTCTTCTAAGGTCAGTAAAACAAAGCTCCAGATTGTTGGAGGCAGTATATTGACACTGTGAACTGCCCAGAAAATGCTGTTAAGCATTATGGGACAGCATATAAATTGAAGTGCTATTGCTGTTGCTATTCTCCAAATTATCACTAGCAAGCTATCTAGTAATGTTACTTTTCATTGCCAAAGTCAATTTCTAGAGTTAAGGCATAAATTGGGCAGATTAAAGGATGCTCGCTATACAATATATAGCACTTATGGACTCATTTTGTTCTCAAACAACACAAAAGGTGGGGGGAGGGATTTGTGGCAAAGAGTATCAAAGTGAACAACTATGGAGAGTCTTGGCAACCATTTTCTGAGTTAAATGTGCTTCCAGTGGTGGGATTACCAGATGTTGGCAACCCAGAAGGCAAGTGTCAAGAGAGCACATCTGGTTAGTTTAACTTAAAAAAAATAAGAAGAAAGAGCAAATGTAGGATACTGTGAATTCAGGGCATTTAAAGCTTAGTATTTTGCTAGAGCACAACATGATTTTTCCCCAATGTGTGTGCATATGTGTTCTACTTTCTTCTTGCTGAACTTCTCTGCAGCTGTAAGGTTGAGATGTCACGCCTTTAAACACATGCTCCCACGCCTGCTGTAATCTGTATTGAATTATCGATCTCTGTGAACAAAAAAGCTCCATGGTGCTTTTGCAGTGAAGAGGAGCATCTCTTGCGGACAGAAATGAAACAAATGCCAGGCCCCTTGCCAACAACTCTGAAACCAAACAGGCTCCTTCTCCGCAGAAGTTTCTCTACATGAAACACTGTGAGAAACGTTTTAGCCCAGTCAAATGGGAATGGGGAGTCCCATCAATGGAAAATATTGATTTTCTGAGCTCTTAGAACAAAAACACAGCTGATGAGCCTTGTTTGTCCAGAGCCAAAGCCACTTAAGAAGAAACTATTTTAAATTGTTACAAAAATATATGAAGGTCAACAAATGGGGAAAAAACGTATTAAGAACCAGATTGTTGATATATACATATACACAGCATGAGGACTATTGGAGCATGTGTTAAATATAATCATTCAGATTTGTTCTGTGATGGACTCAAGCTATGCAGATCCTGTTGGAACTGACTGAAGTATGATCTGGTATGATCATCCAGGAAACATTTATGCCTATATGTCCCAAGGAAATGAACAGAGTCCTTCAGATTGTTGCACAGCCATCTGTTTGTTAGATCCATGTGTCTCCCAGTTGCCTAAAATCCAATGTGATTGAGTCCAAATAGTGGTAAATTCAACTTTGAAAAAGATGGGTGGTTCTTCCTGACTTTAAGGAGTAGGCAATATGTACCCCCTTCAGAAGCCATGATTACACCCAGTAACAGTGGGTTCTTTCCAGACCATCTGTAACTTTCCTTTCTCCTGGGCAGCAGTTTCAACAGGTCCAGATGAAACCGATTGTCTGCATTCCTTCTAATTGAGTTTCAAGTCTGGACACAGAACTGAGATGGCACTGAGCGTACTTGTGGATGACCATTTAACTGTCCGTAAACCCCAGAATGTACTAACCTTATGTACTAATCTTGCTTTAATATATTCCCTACAGGAATTATCCAAGACAGATACCACAAAATTCTATATAAACTAAGGTTCTAGTCCTGTGGATAAGGATCTAAGTGAAATCATAATCCATGTCTTGCTATATTGTACTTTTTATAAAAATACAAGAGCTCATCTCCTCACTCTCCATTAAAAAAAACAACCAGGCAACAGTGATTTATTCTATGTACAGTTTTATTACAGACCTATACGCTCAAAAGTTCACATGGATTTTTAGAGTGATAACTAAGTGAAGAAATGAGGTTTATGCCAGAAGCCAATCTACACATTTATTCAACATTGATGTGATGTTTGGCTTATTTAATGAATCAGAAAATACAAAAAGGTGGAGGCAAATATGCTGGAGGATCACTAGGTTTCACAGTATACATCAATCCATCTAATGTAGCATTTAAACCAATTTCAATTTAACTATCAGAATTTCTGTCAAGATATCCAGGGAATTAACATTCCCTGGATAGAGAATGTTAACATAGAGAAACCTTTCAGAGCATAAGTTGATATGGGAGACTAAACAGCTACTGTCGCTTCCTGTTGTTTGCCCCCGCCCTCCTCCTAACCAGTTGCTATATGCAGAATTTGCAATTTGTGCACGGCAAATGAGCAAGATGGCTAGATGAGCAGATCAGGAAGGAAATAGGAGGGGAGGAATTCTATAGTCTTGCTTATTTATTTTATTTGCATCCTGTCTTTTTAAAGAAGATTAATGAGATCACAAACATCATAAAAATATACAACTAGAAAGCACTAAAATAAAAACAACATATATTTTGTAGAATTAAAAACCAGGTTTAAAAAAATAGTAACAGTGTGGACTCTGTTAATGGCATGATGGGAGACAGAAGAGCTGTGTAACTGAAGTTCAAGTTACAACAAAGCAAGAATCCTGCTTATTATTTTGCTGGGGAAATTACTCAACAGCCCTTGGTCTGGTTTACAGATGGAATAGGAGGCGGTAACAGAAAGAAGTCCAAGTTTAAGGAGGTTTTACCAAAGTGCCCTCTGGTGGACATGGGCTACCATTCCATTTAACGATAATAACAACTGATATATTTAATTCTGCCACAATCCTTTTATATAGCTTTGTTCCACTATACTGTAGTATGAACAAACAGGAGTTCTGAGCCCCTCAATGCAGGAGGTTCAGGGAGTCATCATCCATAAATCACCTTGCTGGGCATTGAACTCTCAACAGGTTTTAGAAGATCTTGTATACTAAAACCCAGAGTTGGCAGAACAAGCCATACCTTAGAACAAGGGTGGGCAATTACGGCTCCTTCATGACTCGTGGACTTCAACTCCCAGAATTCCTGAGCCAGCTATGCTGGAGTTGAAATCCACGAGTCATGAAGGAGCCGTAATTGCCCACCCCTGCCTTAGACAGATATGATACAGAAGCTGTGCTTAAATGTTTTCCTCATGGGAAACAATTTTACAGTGTAGACATTTAAACAAATATGTTCTTGTCTAATGGAGTTCATTTCTTCTGCTAATTCTTCATAGAAAAAAGTTAAAAGATTCACTTGTAACTTGAAATTATACAATCCATTTTATTCTTTGAAAATAATATCATCTTATACTTCTGCATATATACATGCAAGACTTTATAGGACTATTCAGTAATTACTAAGATTTTCTGGAAGAAAACCTGGCAGTTGAAACAGCTTCAGGCCAATTTAATTTCATTTCTGTGCTTCAATATTTTTGTTGGCTTTTGATTTTTTGGCAAGTACGTTAGCCTTAACAGCTTTTTTCTGCCCTTCTGCACTATTAACCACATGGTAGTTAGACCAAAAAAATCACAGAACTAGACATTTTTTTAAAAAAAGAATACACATACTTTCTGGAATTGCAGGATTTTTACACGCTCTCTTGCAATTTGATTAAACAACATAAATTTAATCTAAAATGTTTGCATTTCTGGTGCCCATTACAAAAACCTCTTGGGGCACAGAAGTTGGCTTGGCCAGTTCTATGAAAATTTAAATCACCCCTTTAAAGTGTTGAATTTAAATGGGAGCAAATAAAAACATTTTAAATGAAGCCAGATGCAAACAAAAGCTTGTTTAATAAAATCATTGGAGCATCGAAATAACATGAAAAAGAGAGGGGAAAACAGGGCAGTGGTAAGAGAAATTTGATCACAGATGCAAATTTGGAAAGAAAAGTTGGCCCTAATTTGCTATTCCCCATCGGGACAATAGAGTCATATACAATTTGTCAGCTTTTTACTGATGCTAATAAGCAGCTATTCCACACTTTCAAATCTTTAGCAACTCATTAGATTTAAAATAAAATTTAAAAATGTTTCTTAACATGAAATCCTAACGACAACCTATACAACAGGAATGGAGATGTGAATTTAATAATAGCTTTCACCAAGCATAAGCTACAGGATTTACCAATCTTTTTAAATAAATGAAACATTCAGAGTGGTTACTCTTTTTACAAGTAGTTTATGCAAAATAACCTTCTAGCAAGTTAAATAAAATGTACACCTGTCCAGAATCGTTTACTTCAGTTAGAAGCTATTTACTGTAACTGAACATATTATTGTATTTTCTTGTTTTGGTATCATTTTCTACACACAATTTCTCTTTTTCCCCAATACACTTGTTCACACTAAAACTGGGAGGATAAGCAAGTGGAAATCTACCTGGTGAAATTTCTCACATCAAGAAGTTGTTCTGAATCTAAATATTTCTCTCTGTCTCTCTCTCTCTCTCTCTCTTGCTCTGCATTCAGGTACAAGCAAAATGTTATTATTCATACACTTGCTCATTTATTTACCAATAAATGGTCATGTTTGGCCCTATTCAAAAAGCACACTGGATCTTCCAAGTATATAGCATTTTATTTTATAGAGATGCAATAAACATGTATTTCTTAAAATTTATTTTTCTATTCATTTATTGTCCCCAGTAAGGAAAGGTTGACCATTCCCATCTATAATGTATAGCAAGTTCATTTAATCCAGATGTTTAGTTTCATTAAATTGCTGCTTGAATATTCTAAATGGTTCAATGAAAGTCCTTCAGAAAATCTGAAAATCTTGTTCACGCAATATTGAAAGAATCCCAAGGACCTTCTGTTTATATGTTCCTCATTATCTCACTGAGATACTTTTGCTTCAGTGGTTTGGACAGAACCAGCCAGCTGGGGATGCTTTTGATAATGTCTATGCTTTGATGAAAGAAGGGAAATAGAAAAAAAAAAATGCTGTTTTTCATTCGTTGTTCTAGCCTTGGTGCAGTAACCTTTCCCTAGAATTCAACCTTGTTTCTAACAAAGCTTGTCTTATAACATTCCCAAAGTTACCTAATATGAAATCTACTGAAGAATATTTGGGGGATAGCTGCAGTCACTGACTTCATTTTTCTTTAAATTAATTCAAAGTTAGATTATTTCATTTTTATATCTGATTTTGGAATTTTTATTTGCTTTTTATTATTCCTGTCCTAATTATTAAAAAGAGTTGTAATTACTTTTCTAGTTTGACTGATTAAAATTTTATTTATATTTATAATTTTAACTGTTTATACATAACCTAATAATAAAAGGTATGCAATTGTGCCACAACCATTTTCTCATTATATTATATTGACTGCTAACTTGAAGAGCACACTCAGTGTATTCCTTCTCCTGTTATTTATCTCCCCATGTTCTCCCTCTGCCCAAGAGGAACTACATTTAACCAGCATTTTTAAATGAGTGAAATTTTCTGCTACTATCCAATTCCTGCTGTATGATCTATATACATTATTACTCTTGGGGGGGGAACAGGAACAGCTTTAAATCTGTTTTAACATCAGAAAGAGTTTTCAGAATGGATATCCATTTCTCTTCCCACTACCACCCTTACTTGTTATGCTTATACAATTGAACAGCTGCAAGCAATCATACAGTCTTTACTTTAAACCTAAAATTCTGTGTAACTTTGAATAGAGAAAGGGAGGAAGGATGGAAAAAATCTTACCTAGCAACATTAATGGAGAAGGAAGCATGAAGTCTTTGGACTTGACTATCTGGACTCTGCTAGAGATTTAATAATGGGAGCAATTCTCTCATAGTTAAATTTCTTGTTAAAAACATTTGAAAACAGTGGTGTGAACTTCCACTATGACATTCTGAAGGAAGGCGGCATTTGTTTGTCCAAAAAAAGCAACTGATAAACTTAACTGGACTTCTGTCACTAATGGAGCTCCGTGTTGTGATATGTTTCAAAACTGCAGAGATGGGCAGTGTTGTCCTGAATATTAATATAGCAAGAATTGAGTTGGGCTAAGAACTATTTCTAGGGAATGGCTCAGTGTCATTTAATACTTTCAAACAAACATTTTAGAGTAGCACCTGCACCAGCATTCCATAGAATTCTTCTAAGTTTTGCATCCTGTGGACAATGTACTTCCTTTTATTCGTCTTAATCAGGAAGTCTTCACTTCACTTGTTATCATTGCCCTGAAAATGCTGAGCAACATTTTCAGCAACTTTTTTTTTCTCTGTCCCTATGTTTTGCAAAAAAACAACAACCCAAAAAAGTGTGTGTGTATGTGTGTTCTGCATCTCTTTATAACCAGAAGATACTGGTCATCAGGCTTCTACAGAATCATCTACTCATGTAATACCTCACTCGGGTACTTGTCAGGTCTTACACAGGCTCCTTATACAGTATATATGAATCTGGTGCTCTTGAAAGAAGCCTAGACCTGTGCTGAAAAACAGGAACCCTGTGCTGCACAGAAAATTGATTCAAATGTGGACTTATTAGATAAATCCTGCCAGCTATGTGCTGCTGGTTCTGTCGCCAATGATCCCGGATGGGTTTTTCCACAAACAAGACATTTCATGTGACTACTTCTTTGCTTGTTTTTACTCTGAGGAAGCACTATTTTGCCTACTTCCACTTCCTACCTGCCACAACCATTTGCTCACATTCTTTTGCAGTACTCGCTTTCTTTAGTGACCATCCTAAAGAAATGAAGGATGAAGCTAAACAAGGATGAAGCTGAACAAGGGCCTGGATTTTCTTCCCAAGCTTCATTCCCCATCTTGGCCTGTCAGCTGGGTTGAAATGGTTTAGAATAGTCTGAGAGGCTGCAGGTAGAAAGTACCTCCATGTCTGATAATTGGGCATCTTATCAATTAGCTATATAGTGGAATATCCTGTCAGGACCGTAATTCATTCCAGAATTTCAGTCGGTATCTGATTTGGTTGTGACCTGAAGCGAGATTGACTGTGCATGCATGTACAAAAAAAATGGTGTGGAAGGGAAAATTGGCATGAAAGGGGAAATTGGCCGTGCCATGATGATTGCCATCCAAGTATTTGTTTGTGGCCAGATGCAAACAGGTCGGCACCCAATTTGGTCATGGTCAGAAGCGTTCATAAGCAGAGGTTCCACTGTACATGCTGTTTAAAGCACCAACCTACACTTTCCTAGAAACTCACATATGTTAAATGGAGTATAGATAGTCTTCAACCTACAACCGTTCATTTAGCAATTATTCAAACTTACGACAGCACTGAAAAAAGTGACTAACACAATTATCACAGCATTCCCGTGGTGACATAATGAATAATTTGGATGCTTGGCAACCTGTATGTATTTATGGTAGATGCAGCCTCCCAAGATCATGGGATCTCTCTTTGCAGCCTTCCCAGCTACCTTCCAAGAAGCGAAGTCAATATGGGAAGCAGTATTCATGTGATTCACTTAATAACCAGAGTAATTCACTTAACAACCAACAGGCAAAAAAGCAGGCACAATTCAACAACTATCTTGCTTAGCAATAGAAAGTCATAGGTCAAAGACTACCTGTATTTGATGTTTGTATGTTTTCCTCTCCAGCATGTGATGCTTGTTGGGAGGGGCAAGAAAGCCAAATGAATCCATCAATTCCTTTTTTGTTTTGCATTAAATCTGTCAAGGTAAGCAAAGCTCCCTGGCTTCATCCCTAAGGTAGAAAATGCAGTGCAGGTAGACAGGGAAGGGGATGTCTACTATACCTGTTCTTATTCTGAGCTCTCAAATTTAAAAATAAATGATCTAATATAATGGTGTATGCACAACCAATTAAGAAATTATTCTTTGTATCTGGATTGCTGATATTATTGTGATAATGTGCAAATTGATATTGCTAACCATAATTTGTTTTTAAACGTGGGATATACTATAGTTGAACTGGGAAAATTTGGGATGAGAACCAATGGAGATTATGCTCTGCGTTCCCAGATCTACCAACCACTTTCCTTTAGTCAAAAATCACATTGTGGCTTGGGCAAATTGACTAACCGTCACTTGGAAATAAGAGAAAACTCTCAGACTTGCATTATTGAAATAGAGACAAAGTAGAAAGGAAATCAATCCAGGGCAAGTCAACAGTTTTTTCACCAGAGTCAAAGGCAGTGGGGCACTGTCTGGCTGAGAGGAAAAGGGCCACATTAAATGAGAAACAGATTTAAAATAAAATAGAGAAATCTTTGGTTAAAAACCACAAAACTAAGTTGGCAGTGGAGGAGGAATCTAATGGGGGGATTGTGCATGGAGAGAGGTAGTAAAATAAATAAACAAACAAGGGAATCGCCTTCAGTTTAAAATTATACCATAATAGGGCTTTCTAAAGGTTATGCTGTCATTCTGCCTTTTGTTACCTAGCAACTAACAGGTGAGATGAAGGTCAGCTTGGTCATGGCCACACACAGTACAGGGAAAGAAGCCCCATAGTGTTTATGTTACTTGTCAATTATTATTCAGAAAAGTTTTTTCCCTATCTCATCTTGGTTCCCTGCTGTCTCTATTACTCTCTATTAGATTTCTATTTGGGCTCCTAGAGTGGGGGGGGAAGTCCCAACTGTTGATTTAATTCACAACTCAGCTCATTCCCACCTGCTCCTCTTTCCTGTTATGACCTTTTCCCTCTCTGCCAAGGGCACTGATTTGTCCTTCTCACTCAGTAAGTGACATCACCAAAAATAACAATTTCAGAAAACCTGTTCCTGGTATTGAGGGTGACACTAAGCAAAAAATGTTTACTCTCATCTACACATTAACCTGCCATAGAGAAGAAAGTGATATGAGTCAGTCTTTTCCTCAATCATATTGAACGTTTAGCTTTGAAAGTCTGAAACTTGGCATTTAAGTCAGGGTTTTGTCCAGGACAGCCTGCCAGGATTGGGTTAAAAATGATGGCCACAATCATAGAGTTGTAGAAAAAGGACAAATGGTTTGACAGCATGGTTGTGGCCATTTTTTAACATTTTTGACCTTCTCTTTGTGGACACCTCAGGTTTTGTCAAGCATGGCAATAATTCAGGTGGTTTTACAAGGGGAAGTTTGATTCCATCTATGGTCACTGAACTCTAATATTGGGTAATCTTTGAATAGTTACATGACTCTCATAGGACCTGGTAATAAACCTGCCCCTCCACATGTTTATCTAAGCAGTTTTCCACAGCTTTTGGCCAAGCTGGCTGTTATTTTGGGAGTTGCAGTCCAAATACAAGTGAAAAGCACCAGGCTGGGGAAGGTTGAATCAATCTCAAAAAAAGAAAATAAAATTATATTAGTTGCCACTATGGTTGGAACAAATTTGCCTAGGGCAGTGTAGCTAATCACAATTACCAAAATCAGCAATGTGGACAGTGAATTTTTATAGGTCTTTTATTTATTTAAAAGACTTCTATGCCAACCATCTTAGAACTACAACTCCAAGCAGCTCATAACAGTTTTTCCAACTTTATAGAATAATCTACTATAATGGTCTGCCTGTCTTGTTAGTAACAGTGATGAAAGTAATGGTTGACCATTGTTTTTATTTTATCTTTGCTATTATCTTATGATATTGTCATCTGTTGTTTGGTTAGTTTTCTTATATAAATACATTGCATGTTCAGTTTTTCATATTTCAAAAAATTTAACCTTAATTTAATTTAATGTTTAAAAAAAATAGCAAAAGATAGGGTTTTTTTCCAAACTATTTTGTAAAATGAGTAGTTGGGATTTCAGCCTACAGACCATTCCTTCTCCAGACCATTCCTTCTTTTGTTAGTAACTAACAAAATGCACATTAGTCTTTCTTTTGTTCATGCTCAGCCTACTTTGTATCAATATCCCACCATACTTCCCTAGCTAATGAACACTGAAAGCCATTTGTTCCACCAGCAAACATATACATAATATGAATGTTAGTCATCCCCCATGATTCTACTTGAAAATAGTTTGAGATTAGACTGTAAGTCCCAATTTATTGCAAAGTATACCCAGACCTTGTATGATTGAATTTATGTAAGTGTAAGCAATAGAAAAAAAATCTACTTGGGTACTCTAAAATAGAATAGCTGACCAAAAATCAATGTACTAGGGGTATCCCTCTTGTGCACATAGAACTAAATCTTTATCCAGTGAGATAATTCTTCATCTTACCTCCAATGATCCTTGCAGAAATGGCAAATAGTCAGACACTCAGACTCTATAGCTGATATCCATAATCATGAAACTATTCAGAAAATATTTTTGGAATATATTTTGTATTACATCTGTTAGAATAAGTGTAGATAAGACTGGTGATTTAATGCTGGACTGGAATTGGGAAGCTTTGTTCAGCTCCAGACCTTACTGATGGCTATGGGCCAATAGGCAACTAATTTCATATAATACAGTAAACTGAATGACTGTTTGTTTTTCATACTTTATTATAATGTAGGATCCCAGCCACATCATTTACAAATCATGTAATGTAATTTAGCATAACAATCAAATCCACTAAACTATGGCTTCAAGGAACCATCTTTACAAAATTATGGGTTAGTATAATGTATGAATCCTGTCATTCATATTTCCCAAATCTTCCTACCTCTCAGGATTGTTTAGAATAAGAGTAGATTCTCATGTTACTATTCTGAGCATCTAGGGATAGATGTAAAGGTAGAAAAATAGAAAATATGGTGGTAGTGCTGAAAACTTTATATGAAATTGGAAATAAATAAATACACAAATAAATAAATCAAGACAGTATATTTTTGTAGTGGAACAACAAATTATATTGTAAGTATTGGAATAGCATAATCTACTGTGTGAATTATCAAATGACGGTTATAAGTATCCTGTAAAAATGCTTTCAAATACTCAATAATAATCCTTAATGAAAAATCCATAGATGATGGGATAGTCTTCAGATTGTCATGTTCAGTGCCCCCACTGCAAAAACTATGAGGACAAATAAATAGAAACCTTTTTTCAAGAATGGTACCATTTCAAATTAAAGAGACTATTAATAGAAGAGAAGGTTTGGTTGGATAATTGGTCATTTGCATTCTAGGTTATTTCTGTTCTAGGAGATCTAAACAATACCCTTTTTAATATACTCCTTGCCTGTTAAGGAGCTGTGAACAATGGATGAACCCAAATAAATCGAAGCATAAGCCTATAGACCACAATTGTGACCAACATTGAGTCATTAAGCAAAGCAGTTGCTAAGTGAAATTGTCATTATGATTTTACTTCAGATTTTCTTTGTTTTATGGTTATAAATACAAGGGTTGGTTCCAAACTTATATTTTCATCAATGACATAATTGCAAACAACCACTAGGAAGTCTATAAACTAAGATTACTTATATATTTTAAATCTTCCCCCATTAACATTCATTAATCTCTTAGGATTACTAGATTGGGGAGGGGTATACTTTATCTCATGTTGTACTTAGCCTTTCAAAAGCCTGTGTGGATTTTCTTATGCTCTTGATTTTGTAGGACATAAGCTTTCCCCATATACATTTTGTTTCTCCTCTGCCCTTCTCTTCATATTTCCCTGCCTCATTGCATTCTATATCTTATCTCTAACCACTTTAGGTTTCAGGGTTCAACACCTGTATCATTACTCTTTCTACGCTTTCTACCGAGCACACCAGCAATTGGTGCATCCCAAATTTTTTTTATGAATTTCAACAATGTCCCCAAATGTATGGTATTACATATCTGAGCCAGCAAAAGAGGACACAAACAATAAGAAAGAAGAGCAAGTGTTTTTGAGGGGGAGAGCGAGAAGAGGGAGAAGTCTGGTTTTCTTGAAATCCACAACAAAAATTACAATGAAAAACTTCAAAAGTGGGGGAGAGGGGAGGGCTATGTGTTTCTAGCATCAGAAAGACTGGTTTTTAGTGGCAAGAGTGTACTAGAGCCTACAGAAAAAGAAAAAAAATCTTCATTGTATCATCACATAAGTAGGAAGTACCAGAGCTGAAATTCAGCAGGTTCTAGCAGGTTCTCTAGAACCATTAGTAAATTTTCTAAGCAGTTCGGAGAACCAGTTGTTAGAAGAAATCTTTTGCTTTTTTCCACTTTACAGGGTTAACCCTGTAAGGAAGGCAGGAAAAATACATTCTCGTGATGTTTCTAGCCTAATCTTTATTGCCCTGCTTACAGAAACTGCCCACCTAGTCACATGAACCCCCCCCCAGCTATGCCCACCTAGCCACACCCACAGAACTGGTAGTAAAAAAATTGAATTCCACCACTGATAGAATACTAATTAACTAGAGCTTATTAGCGTACAATTAGCGCTTACAAAATTAGCACTTACAAAATTAGCAAAAGCTGCTCAGGAAAAGATAGTTGTAGATACTCCAAAGAACAGACAATACTTGATTCTAAGGCTATGCTTCTGAATGGAGGACATTAGGTTAAAAATGAGGACATGATTTCCTTTTGCTGGATATCTGGTAATCTTACCAAATAGACTTAGCACTGTTTTTAAAAGTAAAATAAACTTCGACTATATTCAGAAAGCAGGAAGAAATTACTCTTCGAGACCTGCCCATGTATATTATATACTGTACACCGATTCTACTTTATTATACCAAATTTCCGATATTATGGTCTTCTAATATCTGATATGTAGAACATCCATATACCAACCATTTGCCGGGTCCTGTACTCATTTTTCAGAATTTAGTCCCAGTCGCAGTTCTTGCCTTTTATAACTTATTTTTATGACATATATTAATTCCAGCAGCCAAATTGTAAATTTAGGGAAACTGAATACATTATGTTTATTCCTTAAACAGCAGAGTATTCATGGACTTTTCAAATGATCATAGTAACAACAACCATGTGCCTGCATATTACTTTTACAAGTGCAATTCCATATAAATATCTTAGTCATACCTAGTGTTCGCAAAGTTGTTTCTATCGAGTTACGGAGGAAGCCTTTGCTCAGGTTTCTTTTTCAAAAAGAATACTCCCCTGATGATCCAGCTGTTTCCCAGATGTCTAATCTCCCCAACCTATTTGAGCAGGAAAGTCAGCTTCCTGTAGCAACTTCCAGGATAGAATGCTTCAGGATGTCATGATTCAAAACAAAAATTCCAAAAAGGAGATTCCGCTCTCTTTAAAACAAATAGCTAAAGAATTGTGTGAAGTTCACCAGAAGCAAAGAGAAGACTCTAAAAGAACTCTGTTAGAAGGATGAACAGAAAGATCCATGACAGACTTAATTTTAAAACTAGGGACCACTATAGCTCAGGGTGCTTTGACCAGTGATTTAAACTTATGAAGCCTGTGACATTTATTTATTTATTTATTTGCTTGCTTGTTTAGTATATCATATTTAAAAACTGCCCATGTCCCTCATGGATGGGACATTTACATTGACATTCTGTATTAAGTTTATCTTACTGTAGTTCTGGTTTTATGTTTTGTTATTTTAATCTCAAAACACAA
>JAEANM010005777.1:0-19230 GCA_017656035.1 Myanophis thanlyinensis
TGTGTATGTGTGTGTGTGTGTCTTCTCTCATTTAAAAAAGACCTCCCAATTCCATCCCCTCTCTATTTGTTTTTATTAAATCTATAAGCCATCCACCTTGCTATCCAAAGTGACTCTTACAATGCAAAAAAAAAAAAAAGTAGAACTATAAACACAATTATAAACACAGGAAGCATTACAATTACAAAAACATTAAACAGACTTCAGCTCCAATTTAAAGGAGGATTGGCCACTTCCGGCTCAGCGACCTTCCAGGCGTTATTTCCAAACACGCCCCCCCTTGTATTTTCAGAAGTGTTGATAAAAGGGAAGCATCCTTGCCCCCAAAGCAGGGGGGGGGGGGGAGAATTTGGGACCACCCACCTGGCAGCTGCAGGGAGCCGAAGGAGCAGGACCCCAAAGATCTCACTCAGGGTCCGAGGTGACAATCCATTGCTTTCCGCTTGTTCAGCCACCTTGGAAAAATGCCGGAGCAGGAACTGGAAGGTGAGGAGGTGTGGCAGAGGCATGGCTGGAGACTCCAAGACCGAAAGCAACTGCTTTTGACAAAGCTCCGGTTGGGTAACATCTACGGAGGAGCAGGAGTCGGTTTCCAAAAGGAAAAGAGAGCGAGGTTTGAGAATCTGTGCATCTTTGCACCAAAAGGTCGGGCGTACCGAAACATGTCTATGTTTGCTTGGAAGACTCAGGGAATTAGCACGCCTCACATAGCTAGAACCCCACCAAGCATTCAAATTAAATCCTGGGAGAAGCAGCCATGGAGGGAATCCAGAAGTTACAGGGCAAATTATTGTGGGGGTGTTTGAGAAAACCAGAGGCCATAGCAAAGGCAGAGAAACAAGGGTACGATGTCAGACTTGCTGACCGACCAACTCTTTGGCTTCTCCTGTCGCTGAGATGTTTTTATTAGGGAACTTTAAGAGCTGATGATGTCTGGATTGATTGACGGACTGTTTGCGTCTTTCCTTCTCAGCTATTTCTATTTATGCTGTGTATTTTACACTCTAAGCTTACATGCCGGGATGACTATCTCTCTTACTGATTATACCTAAGCTGTGCTAGAGCCTTTCCTGGTACAAGGCGGGCAAAAAGGATTCAAGTCAGTGTTTATTTTTTTTAAAAGGCTCTCCTCTGCCAGTCCCATAACTTCCTGGTCTTTGTCCCAGCTTGCAGCTGTTTGTGCTTATCTCCTCAACCTCCAAAGCTTTCCTTTTCTCTCAAAAGCTCTTCTCACCTTGGAGCACTCGTAAGATTTCACCCTGCACGCAAGGGGGTACCACGGGGGTTGGCAGGTCTTGCAGGTATCCCTTGAGAGCCTCGCCCAGGGAATGCACATCTAACGCTTCCCAATCGCCAGTCACAGCCCAGTCTACAGGGACAGAAACAGTGAGAGAGAATTTGTTGCAGGAAGCAACTCAGAAGCTGATCCTGGTTCATTCTGGCCAGGTTTCCATCTCCCAGCTTACAGCACTGACTCGGTCAAACAGGAAATGCAGGCAGTGTTCAAGCAAGGGCTCGGCCATCACTTTCTGGCACTCTGACTCTACAAGTCTTAAATATGGCATGTTGGGACTAGTGTTGGCTCATTATTGGCTCATTATTTCATCCAGCACCAGCAGTGGTGGGATTCAAATAATTTAACAACTGGTTCGGCCAGGGTCAGGTTGGCTGTCATGGGAGGCATCCTCCAGCTCTGCCACACATGCGGGACAGACCGCCCGCAATGGCCAATCTGACCCTGGCCAAACCGGTTGTTAAATTACACTCCTACCACAACCACTATCAAAGTGGATCCTGGGCGCTGCGCTGCAATGGAGAAACGGAAAATGGAGTGGTTGGCACGAGGGGAGGAGGAGGAGCAGGGAGAAGAAAGAGGGAAAGCGGCCTTCTCTTTCCCTCACGCCGGCTGCTCCGTTGCCCGTTTCTCCATTGCAACACAGCGCCCAGGATCCACTTTGATAGCAGTGTGTGTGTATGTGTGTATTAATTTAACAACTGGTTCATCTGAAGCACTGCGAATAAGCTGAATCCCACTGAACAGCAGACACCTACTAGGCAGAGGTGAAATTCAGCAGGTTCGCTAGAACCGGTAGTAAATTTTCTAAGCAGTTCGGAGAACCTGTTGTTAGAAGAAATCTCTTTTTGTTTTTTTCCACTTTACAGGGTTAATCCTGTCAGGAAGGCAGGAAAAAAACATTCTGGTATTGTTTCTAGCCTAATCTTTATTGCCCTGCTTATAGAAACTGCTCAGTCACATGACCTCCTCTGCCACGCCCACCAAGCCACGCCCACAGAACCGGTAGTAAAAAAATTTGAATTCCACCACTGCTACTAGGCCTTCTGACTCTCCAATTCCCCTAAAGTTCCTTTTAATACAAGCAGTTCCCAGATGACATAAACTAACTTGCGTGGGCTAAAGTCAACAGAAGGAATTCAAAACATGGCAGCTGAAAGTTTAGAGGTGCACCGGCGTGGCTGCCGGTGGTTTTGGCATCCACGTGGCAGCCCATGTAAGCAAAAGTTGAATTTCAGAAGGAATCCAGGAACAAAGCACCATCAAGTATCAGCTAATTTTTTTAAAAAATTAACCCAATGTGAATTTGGAAAATAAAAATGGGGATTGGAATGTGTCTAGGATCACCATTTCCTGACAATGATAAACTGAGATAGTCAGGAACTTGGGGAAAATTTTAGGGATGATGTCAAAAAGCAAGCTCATCTGTTTTTATTCTGGTAAGTGGTTGTTTGGTGACTAATTATCCCTACCGTGGCAGCCATGTTGTGAATGCACGATATCCCATGCCCCCCACCCCACCCGCTGTGCCATCTCTTTTGCAAGAGGGCCCAAAATATGCACCCCAGATTTAAATGTGTCCAGTGTTTCCCAATTTATTTTCTCTTCCTACGCATACAGAAAACCCAAGTAGAACAAGATCTTGGACAAGAGTGGCCTTCTGCCAGTCAAAATAGTCCATTTAGGATGAGGTGGCCAACTTGGCAAGGTCCTAAAATCTTCTGCCTGCAGAACACAGGAGTCCCTCCAAACCCACAAGAAAAATATTCAGAGCACTGCAGATGGGTGGTACAACCATCCGGCCCTCCCTCCGCTTTTGAATTTAGAGTGAATTAACTAAATGGGCTGACGACTCACGGGGTGCTTTTCCGGCTTTTTAAAAACCAGAAAGGAGTGCTCTGCCCCTCTCAACCTGCTCACCCCTTCGGCTTCTGCCCTCCCTGCCTGGGCCTGCTGCTGTGAAGCTCTGAATGCAGGCCTTTCTGCCGTGGCTGTGGCAGCCTCTAATCTCTTCCATCTGATCAGCCTCGCTTGCTCCCCGCAGAACTGGTTCTTACCGGTTCTCAGTGCTTGCCTTAGTTCGGAGCCAGATGTTCTGTAGAGCATCTTGCTGTCTAACCCTGTGAAAGCAATACACAGCAGATTGGATTAAGCTTCACAAAGGAGGGGATTTTTTTTTTTATTCCTGGGGAGGGGGGAGGGAAGGGGGCGGTGGACGGCATACTTTGGGGGCAGGGAAATAAAAACGAAGGAGTAGGGCCAATGCTTAGGAAAGGAAGTGTTTTCTTTTCCTGTTTGCCCACCTGCACATCTCCGTATTTATACTTTGGTATCCCATTCTTTCCTTTAAAATGCTCAGGGGACTGGTTTCATTCCTACACCAAGAACCCTGTTAGGATAGGCAGAAGGGGACTGGTTGGGGCCAATGTCACCCCTCCCATGAGCTTCCACAACTCAAGTTATGAATCTGGCCTCCCCAATCCATGCCTGTTACTCTAATCATTACACCAGATTGATTGATGGAGGTCTATCTACTTTGGCCACAAGAGTGGAAATCTTGGTAGCGCCAGCATCCCGGGACTTCCAAAATGGGAAGGAAGACAGCTTTTCCATGCACCCTTCCTCTTAAGAGAATTAACCACAGGAAGTACCCTGCCAATATATTCCTCTGTTCAACTCCACGACCGCTGATTTGTCTCTGCACTCACTACCCAACATGCTAAATCTTAAACAGGGTTTTGAGAAGATGGGCTGTGCAAGCCATCTATTTGCCGATTTTGGCCACAAGCCCCTTTTGAACCAGCAACCCCCTGAGCCATCAGCTCTAGAGTATGATTCCTCCCTTCTATTAAGCCCTTGCTAGCTAGAAAACAAGGGATTAATAAATAATACAAATTTAATATATTTTTTTTGTAAAAAAAAAACCCGACTACACTAGAATAATTTATACTCCATTTGGTACGAACGGGCCATTTGTTTGCTTGCTTTTTACTTCTTACGTTTATATCTTGCTTTTTTTGCTCAGGAATTCAAGTAAGCATCAAGTAAGCATGCTCCCTCCTTCATTTTTTTCTACAACAACACTGTGAGGTAAATTGGATTGAGATTGATGGTTTAAAGCTACCCCATGAGCTCCCTGTGATTGAAAATGGACAAAAATAGCAATAGCAATAGTGCTTAGACTTATATACCGCTTTACAATGGGTTACAGCTCTCTCTAAGCAGTTTACAGAGTCAGCATATTGCCCACAACAGTTTGGGTCCTGATTTTACCCACCGCGGAAGGATGGAAGGCTGAGTCAACCTTCAGCCTGGTGTGATCTGAACTGCCAAACTGCAGTCAGTCAGCAGAAGTAGCCTGCAGTACTGCACTCTAACCACTGCGCCACTGCGGCGCTCTAGGCAACCCAACCCATTAATCGCTAGATCAGACAGATTCTTTATTCTCCATCATGTAACTCAGTCCCCATATAAAGCACCAGGTGGTCTTTCATCAGCAGGGAATCTTCAAGAGGTACCCTCCATATCAGGATCCCTTGCAGACTCTGCCTCTGGGCTAAAATCTCACACCAGCCTTCTGTCTCCTTTGGCTCACCTTTCTTCTCAATCACATCCACCAGCCTACACAGCAGAGGTGGGGCGACCTCAGGTGGGGCAAACTGCTCGGAGAGTTCTGGAAGTGTCACCCCTGAAACATGGGCAGAAAGACAGGTCAGCAAAAGGTCTGAGATAATTGGGGAAAGAGAAACGCAGATGTCAAAAGAGAAGACTTTTGAAAATGTATTTATTAAATGTATATGCTGTCCATCTCTCTCTCCAATGCAATTCTGGAAATAGAAGAAAAATATCATGTATTTTTTTCATGGGTACAGACAAAGGATTGGGGGCTCTATAATGCCAAAGGCAATTGCTCTGGGCTCAAAATTAGGGTGCAGTAACAGGAAGCCACAATCCTTGTGATTAAGTGACAATTTCTAGACTGGTTGCCTTGAGTTGCTTGGCTTATCAAAATTCCTAAATCCAGAATTTTGATAAAAATGGAAAAGTTGTTACAGTAGTGACATTGAGGGGTCAGAGTTATTCTTAACCTGGGCAGCACCAAAATCTAATTAAATAAAAAAATAATACTTTGAAAATAACATAGAATTCTCTTCCAAAACTCTTTTTTCTAGTTTTTCCTTGATTTTTAGTAAGCAAGGTATGGTATTTATGAGAATCAATTTTTTGGGGTGGGTGGGAGATCTGTACTGGATAAGAAATTGAATTTGAGAATTGCATATTAAAGTACAGTTTTGGTACATTTTTGACTATCTCACCAATTGTATCTTATTAATTATGTGAGTGGCGTCAAATATTTAAAAAGGAGAAAAATGGATATGTTAGTTTCTAATGGTTTATACTTGTTATTAAATTGTTTTATTGTATGTTGCCCAAAGTCACATTTGTGACAACAATGGACCTATGACTAGTTACTTAGTGAACTTTTAAGTTGTAGCACCCCCCCCCCAAAAAAAAACTATTTAAAAATCTAATTTGGATTTAAAGTTCTGACATGGTACCCCTCATAGTTACATGCCCATTTTTGGCATTCTTGGCAATTGGCCTGCATTTATGATTCTGTTCCACGGTCATGTAATGGCAATTTATAATATTTTTGCCCAAATCCAGCATTTGGGCTATTTACACAATATATTTTACCCTAAATTAATTGAGGTAGCAACTTTTCTGCCAAAAAAAAGCCACATCACGAACAATGTATTTGCTTAATGACCATGGCATTTGCTTAATGACTACAGCATTTTCTTTACAACTACTGAAAAAAAATAAAAAGGCTACACAATCAGGTGGAAATTCACATGGAAACTCAGTTTACGACCGTCACAACTTACGGGCAAAATTGCAGGTTTAATTACAGTGGTAAGAAAAGGACAACCTGTATATATTTGATAATTAAATAAATGTCCAGTGATAACCTATCATTAATACAGCTACTGTGACCTATTATTATTAATACAGAATCATAATGAAAGGAATGAACAGAATCAAGACTGAATTCCTACAACTGTTGACAGGAGGTGCAAATGACGTGCATGGTTTGTGATTCAGCCTGGTATGGGCCATCCACTGATTGTCTTAATGAGTTTGTGTGACAAGGTCATCACAGTAAGCAAAACAGGTTTGTATGAGGGCAGTATGTGACCCAAGCAAAGTGTGGGACATTGCTATCTCAAATTTAGGGTAAAGCATGTTGTGTAAACATAGCCAATCAGTGACTCTGGGATTAGGATCCTTCCAATTGCAATTTGGGATAATAACACTGGCATGTTTTTGAACGATTGTTGCAAAGATTATCGATGGCATTCAATCGAAGGGCTGTAAGGAGTCAAACAGCTACACATATTTTTAATGAACTCAATGTAAAAAAAAATAATAAAAAAAGTTGGGACGATCGTAAAAGGTGGAACCTGTCCAGATGCTAAAGGCCAGAATTTTTAATCTTTATATTTATACATTTACAATATCCGAGAACCATAAAATTGGCAGGGAGCTTCTACAATGACCTGCCAATTCTCCTGATTTTATTTAAATAAGGTCTGGTTTTTCCAGACTCTACTACTGGGCATCTGGCAATCAGTTGGCTTCACTTGTAAAACAGGTGCCAATTCCTCCTGGCTAGGAGCGCCCTTTGCCGCTGCCCTGGGCTCTACTTTGCACTCTGCTAAGAAAAAAAGAAATGTTAAAACTATTCCTACCTCTTTTATTAAAGCACTCTCAGTCACCCCATTCAAAAAAAAAAAAAAAAAAAAAGCCAGAAACACTCCTAGACTGTTTCCTTGCAAGTTGGCCTCAGGCCAGCTCTGGCCCCCAAGCCGCACAGCCAACGGCGTCAAATCCTCTGGCTCAGCCGGAGAATGTCAAGTCAGCACATTCCTGCTTGTGAAACAGTGTGTGCACGCACGCAGGCTGGTTTATCTGTGTTTGTGTGTGTAAAACAAATACACCAAGCAGGCCATTTCCCCCCTCCAATGGTTCAGCGTTGGGCCTCTCTTCTTCAATGAAAATTAGCTGATGAAAAAGGAAACGGGAAAGAAAGCTGATTTTGGCTGTCTGTAAAGAATTCGGTTTCTGTTCTCAGCTACCTTGATCAGAATTTTTTAAAGGGAAAACAAGAGAAAAATGGCCCAAGAGAACTTTTTGCTTCTGGTGCTATTATTCTTCCTTTTTTTTTTTCCCCAGCAAGCACTTAAAACTATCCCCCCCACACACACACACACCCATCACAGATGGATGTAGAAAGTTTTTAAAATTATTTTCAATGTCTCCAATGTAAGGGATTTTAAACAAAAAAAAAAACCTCACACCTGCCCTGCTAAGGGGAAGAAACAAAACTTCTTCCTAGAAATATTTGCTTCAAATGGCAGCACTGTGCCCAGATTTTTTTTCATAATCTCGCAATCTGTCCAGACTTTTTGGGGCTAGCCAAGAAGGAACAAGAGTCATCACAGCAAGGCAGGGATTGGGGTTCAGAAAGAGAGCTCAGCCCATAACCCACCAAGGATTATATTAGTGGTAAATCACATGTGAAAACAAGAAAGCTGAGTCTTTCATTCTGAAAAACAGCAGGAACCACAAAAGTTTTACAATATCAGGAAGGGGTCATTATCTCCCAAAGGTAGGTATTCAGGTATAAGATAGTCCTTGATGTACAACCACAATTGAGCCCAACATTTATGCTGTTAAGCAAGACAGTTGAGTTCCGCCCCATTTTATGACCTTTCTTATCTTAGTTGTTAAGTGAATCACTGCAATTGTTAAGTTAGTAACACGGTTGTTAAATGAATCTGGCTTCCCCACTGACTTTACTTGCCAAAAGGTCACAAACACGGATCGCTTTTTGTGACCCAAAGTGTCTAAATTTTGATAACGTGACCATGGGAATAATGCAAAGGCTGCAAGTGTGAAAAATGACCCCAAATCACATTTTTTCAGTGCTGTTGTAACTTTGAACAGTCACTAAATGGACTCTTGTAAGTCAAGGATTACCTGTAATGGGAAAAGAAGAAAACATTTACAGACTTGTGATCATTTTTCACATTTACGACCATTGCACTGTCCCCATGGTCACGTGATTTACATTTGGATGTCTGACAACTGACTCACATTTATGATGGTTGCAGTGTCCTGGAGTCTTATGATCCACCCCACCCCCACCCTTTGCCCCCTTCTGACAAGCAAAGTCAATGGGGGAAACTAGGTTCACATAACAACCGTCTTACTAATTTAAAATGCGGTGATGGTTGTAGGTTGAAGACGACCAGTATTGAGAGAGAAAAATTGATAGCTGTTTAAAGAAAACTTCTGTTTAGTTAGGTTTTTAGACCAACCTTGTCTAACCAGAAATCCTCCATTCTTTTGTGGATTATAACTCCCCAAATTCTTAGCCACAGGAGGTATCCACACTATACGGTCAAAAACTCAAGACGGTGGCTACCATCTACTTGCTTTTTGAGGTGTGTGTGACCACATCCCAGCTTAGAGCTAGCTGGGAACTCCAACCCTTCGGTTTTTTGGAAAGTGCCAAATTGGGATGTCTCTATCCATCAACCATTTCATTTCATGTGCCTAAGATCCTTGCTCCTAGCATTATTTGTAAGCGTTTTTACCAAAATAAATCCATCCTTCTTTTTAAACATTCACAGCTCTCTGTTGGAGTACCTGGTTAGTCCATTAAAAAAACAAACACATATAAATAGATTTTACGATTTAAGGGAACAACAACATATCCTGGCAGGACTTCCCCTTCTGCACTGGCTAAATGCTGGGAAGCCTAATGAGAAAAATGGTTTCCCTTGGCTAGCTTGTGATTTCTTTTTAGACAACTTCTCTGCACTTTGATGTGGTGGTTACTGCTCATGACCCCGAAGCCCATAATTTGAGGCCACACTGCTTGCTGGTTTCAAGTGTGCACCCAGGCATCACCTCTCTGCAGATGCCCCTTATTCTGGGCAGGGTGTCTCAAGGCCTCCGGGCTGTTCCCGCTCAGGAGACCGAGAGTAGCTGGGCCTACCTACTCGCTCTGCGGGGGCAGATGGCAAGTCCAGCCAACAGGAACCAGGAAACTGGTTGGAGCAGAACAATGAATGGTGTGTTCTTGTTGTTGGTAGCCTTCCCTGGAATGGACGTTTCTGGAACAGCGTTTTTTCAAACGCCTGACTTGAAGCCGCAGCCTGTTCACTTTCTTCCTCCCTCTTGCAAGCCCTTCCTCTCACTTTGCACCCTGACACAGGTACTCACCCTGTTCCTCCAGTGCGTGGGATGCCCCTGTTCCAGGAGTGGCGGGCAGGGGCCTGGTGACCCTGGGACGATGGGATGGGAGGGAGATTTTCACTGGCCCCACGTACTCCACATAGGTGCCCGGGAAGTCCCCCTTTTGTTTGGTGCGCTCGTTGACCCCCAGAATCCAGCCAATCTGGTTCGGCATCTGCTCATCTCCATCCTTAAAGCCCAGTGCCTGCAAAGCCCCCTTGCTCACCACCAAGGTGTCCCCTGGTAACAGATCGATGTCTTCATTGCGTTCTTTGCGGTAGGGGTAGAGGGCCCGATACTGGAAGCCTTCTGTGCTCCCCATGGTCCCCTGGAAAAGGCCAAGCAAACGCACCAGTGAAGGAAAAAGTGGGGAAGAGTGGTGGGCTGAGGGTGTCCCACTTCTGTCTTAAGAGCTCTGCATGAAGGTGAAAGTCTCCCGGGTCGGCTGGCATGAACGGCCGGGCCCTAAGTACAGCCCCGTCGTTCCCGTAACTTGAAGCCACGATTCAACCAGATGATGAAGCAAAGGGAGAACGTGACGAGCATAATCCAGCACTTGTGCAGGTAGTCTGGGGGAGGAGAGGCAAACCCACAGCTCAGGATCTCAAAGGTGTTCTGGAGGAATTTGTGATGTGCAGGATTCTGGAAAAGGTAGAGGAGAGACGTTCATTCAGACAACTGCAACTGCACGCTTCCACAGTAAAAGGGCTAACACTTATATTTGATTTTAGGAGGCGTCCCAAGCAGCTAGCAGAAATGGAGTTCAGCATAACAGCAAGACTAAAAGATAGAAATACCAAGAGCAAGGAAACAGCAGACAAAAATACAATCGAGACATCAAAAAGGACTAACATTCTTTGCATTAGCAAAATTCACCATAGTTGTTCAGATTCTTTAACCTTAAAGGGGGAAAAAACTTTTTCTCAACATCCATTTAAATGTTTTTCTTTAATATTTGCAAAATCATTAAATTCTAATACATCTTTTTTAAACTTCTTAACATACTTTCAAATACATTTTAATAACATTTTACAAGCTTTAGGAATTATTCAAACATTATATATAATGAAACCCACCCCCCCAATTTTCAAATCCACTTTACAAATACAAAGCTACGTACATTAGAATTTTATTTCAATTGCATATATCAATCAGACTAGTAAAAATCTACCCTAACTCCAATTAACACATTAAATCTAAGTCACTCCTTCCAGCTTATCCTCATAGAATAGTGTAAATAGAAATATATATTATTTTCCACACCAAGAAAAAAAAAGTAGAGAGATGGTTAAATTGTTTTATTCGAAGAAAAGAATGTATCTAATTTGGTCTTTATTTGGAAACTGCTCCTGGATTTCTTGCTTGTGATGAAAAAAAAATGATACTCTGATTACAGTTTTGCTGGTTAGATAGGTTCTTTGTTATAGAAATGACTAGTATATATCATTGTATAAAAATAAAAAGAAATTGTAACGTTTTTATCTTCTACTGCACTAAAGAATCAGAAATCAACACTTTTCCCCCCTTTCTAGCCCACTTTCTCTTTTCCCCCCCTCTCCCCTATTTCCCATTATTTTCATTTTCCTTTGTATTTTATATTCTGATAAACTAATAATTTTTTTGATACTAAAGAGACAGCAGAAAAGAAGCAATGGGTGAGGGAAAGCCTCAATAAAAACATAGAAAGATCTTAGAAATACAGTTGGGCAAAAACAAAAATAAACAGAGAAGTCCAAGTATAGGTACTCTGTACTTTTAATGACCGTTCAAACTTACAACAGCAGTGAAAAGGGTGACTTACGACCATTTTTCACACAACTGTTGCAGTATCCCCATGGTTACAGGATCCAAATTCAGACGTCTGTCAACGGGTTCACATTTGTGACGGCTGTAGTGTCCCCGCGTCACCTTTTGTGACCTTCTGACAAACAAAACCCATGGGGAATCCAGATTCACTTAAGAACGGCGTTACTAACTTAACTATAGTGATTCACTTAACAACTGTGGCAAGGAAGGTTGGCGGAAACCCACTTAACTGTCTCATTCAGCAACAGAAATGTTGGGCTTAATTGTGGCAGTTAAGTCAAGGACTACCTGTATAGCCATCTTAAGGTGCCAGAAACCTCTCCTCAGGGATATTAAACAGCCAAGATAAGCTGAATAAGACACGCTGCTCTGAGGTAATCATGAGATACTTAGATCCCAAGTCATGTTTCTCAGAACAAGCAACTCCTGTTGTTGGGTGTGTGTGTGTGTGTGTGTGAGCAGCTCTTCTCTTCACAAAGCACATTAACAAGAGTCCTGAAGATTAGGAATAAGAGCAGCCAGATGTGCATGATAGTGGTCAGAGACCCGACCAGTTTTTGTCCTCGAGTGAATCTCTGAAAACAAGGACAGAATTTCTCAATTCCCAGCCCATCATTTATGAATAAGGCAAGTTCTCCTTCCCTTCTCCTCTCCCTTTTAAGCTGGATATCTCAAGCTTTTTCCTGCTCCCAGTTCTCAGTATTTCTTGCAGGCTAGAAACTGTATGACAATGGATTTATTTAGGACATTTAAAAAAAAATGGTTGGAGAGACTTGGAGCAAGCCGCAGAGAAGGGCATTAGAAGTTCACACTGTACTGGGAACAGAAGCCTGGAATTCATCTCTCTTTTACTCTCCCCTCTTTCAGCCAATAGCTCTCTCTCGCACGCTCTCTTTCTCTGTGTGCATGCCTCTCTCTCTCACACACACACAAACATGCACATTTGTAAATTTTGAACCAAATCCAGGGAAGAGATTGAAGAAGGCGGCAAGAGGAACTTCTGCCCTATTGTGCCTCGGAAATCTCTATCCCAGGGAACACTATCTCCCATCAGCCCTTCCCCCACGCCAACCCATACAATCTGCCTAGGTTAAACAGGCTGTGTGTGTATGTGTGTGTTAACTCATGTCCAAGTACAACAATCTAGCATTCTCCCTAGAAAAATGCTCTATGGACAGAGAAGGGGCTGGGAAAGAAATTGAGATAGATCAGGAAACAACAATGCCAGTAATAATCAGGATGGTTAAATTAAACTTCCAGCTCTTGTGTTGGTGTACCTTAAGAGAGTATCTCTTACATTAAAAAATATAATAGACAATGTTGCTTTCTTGTGAGTGTTTGAACTTCCCAGGGACCATTCTTCTTTGGCCACTGTCTAAAGTCTCAGTGTTATCTATCATGGTTGAGCAGATTAGTTCTTGGATGGTAGATGATTCCAGGTATATGCTAACGCAGAAACATAGAGAAAACCACGGCAAACTAATGCCATACCACTACCAAAAAAACCAAACAAACAAACTACCAGGCCTTTTAATCTGAACTGGCAAGAGCCTTCCCATGTTCTTGATATATGTTGCTTTGAATTGACTGGATTTGGTTAACGTCAGGGATGGGCAATTATGGCTCTTTTATGACTTGTGGACTTCAACTCCCAGAATTCCTGAACCAGCATGGCTGGCTCAGGAATTCTGGGAGTTAAAGTCCACGAGTCATGAAGGAGCCATAATTGCCCACCCTTGGGTTAACTGGAGGGCCTCCAAATCTGACTAAAAGGTGACTTACTTAGTTACAGTCAGTATATTTCCTTCCTTTCCTAATTCAGCCTCTGCCCACTCGGATATCTCCACTAACTGATTTCTAACTCCAACATTGCTAAATCAAAGTTAAACACCACAAATATCTCAATGATTCACATCTTTGGTTTCACAAAATTTAATATAAACCCATAGCTACTCTCAAGAGACTCTTAAAATGGCAAAAGGTCCTTCCAAAGACGTCCATTAAGTAATTCAGTTCCACCCACATGGAAGGAGCAACTGTAGGGAGGTGAGACTCCCATTCAGTAGCTATTTTAACCTTCCCTTCAGATTATATTTTATTATAATCCAGAACACCAAAGATGGATCCTTCTATGCGCCTCTTCTCTGTTACCAACCTTTATGAAAATGGTAGTTAGTTACTTATAGTTCCTTTTTTGTCTGCCAAGCTGAGAGACAGAACCAGCAATGTCTAGGCTAGTGGTGGAGAACCTTTTACTTACAGAGTGCCAAAAAGTATACACTTTGCGCATGCCATCCACACTTGCATGCGGCTCCTCCACATGCGCTGCATATGCAACCATACCATCTGTGCATGCATGCAGCTTTTGCACGTCCAATGCACATGCATTGCACGCAGGCACTCACACACACATGAGCAATCGCGTGTGCATGTACAGGAGAGCTCCAAAGACCAGCTGGATTTCCTGCTGCAATCGCATGCATGCACAGCGAAGGCCGGAAAACCAGTTGGGTCTCTGCTGGTTTGTGTGCATGCTCAGTTGAAGGTAAGTTTCTGACAGCTTGTGCTTGTGCATATTTATGACGGTCGTAGTTTCCTGGGGTCACGTGATCCCCTTTTGCAATCTTCTAACAAGCAAAGTCAATGGGGAAGCCAGATTCACTTAACAACAGTGTTACTAATTTAACAAGTGTAGCGATTCACTTTAACAACTCTGGCAAGGAAGGTCGTAAAATACAGCAACATTCACTTAAATGTCTCACTTAGCAAAGGATGTTTTGGGCTCAATTGTGGTCATAAGTCAAGGATCACCTGTAATGCATTGGAGTGCATTCTAATGTACAGAAGCCACCAAACATACAAATACTAGGAGGGTAATTACAGGTACCAGAACAGAATAGGTAAGACTTATTTACCAAAAGAGAGACCAAAACAAGCAAATACGTCTTACACAAGTCTGCAAGTTTTCTTTGTATGTCTCTCTCCCTTGAAAGCAGATCTGGAAAGATCCCAATTGCTCATATCCATCATCTCTAGTTGATTGTTCCTATCCTTGTGATTCTGGATATTAATTAATCCATGATTTTTGAACAACTTGCAGCCTCTTGAACCAAGCCCTTTCTCTGCTTATACCTTTGAAATCATTTATTTTTGCCATTTCCATCTTTTCTCTAGATCAGGGATGTCCCACTCTGGCAACTTTAAGACTTGTAGACTTCAATTCCCAGAATTCGCCAGCCAGCCACAAGTCTTTAAAGTCATCAAGCCACAAGTCTTTAAAGTCGCCAAGGCTGGATCTGCTACAGATCTCAGAAGTCCAGGGGACTTTTTCTTTGAAATTTTAATATTCCAAAATCAAACATATCTAATTTTTTAATTAAACTCATAGGTTTCAGTGAGCTGCTGGTCAGTTTACCAGATTCACCTTCGCCTTATGCCTTTTAATCAAGTCTCTTAGACTGAAAAGGTGCTGTCAGATTCCTTCTGATTTTTTCATATTAAGGATGAACATGGCTTTTTTTTCCTGCAATACCTTTAACTATCCAAAAACTTCCGTGGCTTTACAGTATCCTCCTCTGACCCTTCCAGAGTGGGCCTCACTCGCCTCAGCATATTTAATAGTTCTACTTTAATTAAGTCCATATGGGCTGCATCTGAAATTGGCTCTTTGTTCACAGTTTCTAATTTAGTGCAGAATAATCACTGGAACCTGACATCCCTCACTCCCTAAAATAAACTCGAGGCCATTCCAAATTTTATGCTGTCATTAGACATTTTAATATGCAGATGGGCAACCCAGAGAGACCTCTGAATTCAGTTTCTACAATGCACAAATGCTCTCGCCATGAAGTGGTTGATTGGCACCCAAGACAACCAAAGCTCAAATCAATTAAGGGCAACAGTTTTTAAGATCTACTGTCCAACGACTTCATTTCTGCTCACAATCCTCTTTCCACTATGCCCAGAAAGTCACTTTTTTTAATTTGCCAGGGATGGAATATCGGTAGTCCTCAACTTACAACCACAATTGAGCCCCAAATTTCTTTTGCTAAGCGAGGCAGTTGCTAACGGAGTTTTGCCCCATTTTATGACCTTCTTGCCACAGTCATTAAGTGATTCACTGCAATTGTTAAGTTAGCAAAACAACTGTCAATGAATCTGACTTTCCTCACTGACTTTGCTTGTCAGAAGGGCTGCAAAAAGTGATCACCCTGGGAGGCTGCAATCGTCATAAATAAGGAGCAGTTACCAGGCATCTGAATTTTCGTCATGTGACTACGGGGATGATGCACATGGCTGTAAGTATGAAAAACGGCCATTAATCACTTTTTTCAGTGCCATTGTAAGTTCGAACAGTCACTAAACGAAAGATTGTCAGTCGAGGACTATCTGTCCTGCAAATAACTTTCAGGGGTACACTGATTTTGTAGAAAAGAGTTTGTTTTTTTTAACACAGGCCCCTTCTGAAACACAGAGAGGGAACAGGGTTCTTCAGATGCCCGTCGTTTTCAGGATGCAAAAAGGAGAGAAGCAACTGACTCTCCTGAGGGAAAAGCTCGCTTGAGAGAGCGACATTTTGGCTGTGCCAGATGCAGCCTGGAATGTGGGCAGCAGCTGCTGCTGTTCAGAATAAGCCTGCTCTGGGAGGCAGAGCCTTCTCCAGCCCAACTTTTTACGACAGATGTGGCAGCTCATCCAGGATTTGTGCTGAAGGAAGCACCAGGTGCATGCAAAACACAAAAGGGGTACAGTCTCTTGCCCAGAGGGCTTAATTTTACCAGAGTCAGATGACTGTTGGGTGGGCACAGGGCTGTGAGAACCGGGAAGGTGGCCCTAGGAGCTTCCAAGAAGGATCCTGAGGAAAATGGAGTTGAGAAGAAGAGCTTTGTTGGCAGGTGAGCTTATGAAAACACAGGGAGCAGGAAGAGGCAGAAAAAACAGGAAGAGGAGGAGCCCTAATCAGGGATTAAAAAGGAATAAACTTTTAAAACTGAGGACTAGATTCTTGATGTGGACAATATGAACACTAGATAAGGAAATCCCATTGTAGCTCCAGGGGGAAGGATGGAAAATAAGATTAGACCGAGTTTGAAAATCAGGTAGAAATGACAAATACAGCAGAGATAACCTTCTTGACCCTGCTATCTTTCATGAAAAGATTGACAATTGAAATCTCAGCACTAGCAGCAAGCTTAAGAAGGCTGGTCCAAAAGAGGCGGCAACCAACTCAGGGGCAAAGGTTGGAACAGCGAACACCAGCAGGGCCAAAAGAGCCAAAATCAGATCGGAAAAAGACCCTGCGACACCACACCGCCATTTCTAAATACACACAACCACCCCCACTACCACAATTTCTACACACATCGCCACAATTTCTACACAGCAAGGCAAAAAGCTGCCTGCTAGGCCCCAAAACCCTTTTTAGCAACCAGGATCACCCAAAATCAGTGGCTTGTGCCTGCAAAGCCTGGAAATATTTGCCTCCCCCCCCACTTTTTTCCCCCCTTGAACCATAGAAGGCCATTGAAAAGACCTCTTTCAACTTCATAAAGAGATGATGCTCTTGGCAAAATAAGTTCTGGATTTTTTTATTTTTTTAAAGAGAAAAGCAATGCATTATTCACTATGGTGGAATATCATGATTCCTGACCCTCCCTTTTTTAAAAAATAAAAATAAAAATTGGAAATCCCGTGAGGGTGAAGGCGGCTGCTCCTTCCCCATCAGTCTTGGGTTCAAGAACCAGATTCAAATGCTACAGATCGTCATCAGACTCCACTTAGCTGCTGCTTCCTGCACTCCCCACCCCAAAAGCCATTAACACTCCAGAGGGGGTGAGGATGTGTGTGTGTGTGTGTGTGTACGCAAAGCAAGACCCTGGTCTCTCTCCCACCCGTCACTCCAACTTCACTTCTACTGTCAGGATTCCCTCTCCCGCAAAGCGATTTCCTCTTGCAAAAAAATGTTTTCAAATTTACCTCGTACCTTCTGGGCTGGCGAGGGCATTACAGTACCAGCGCAAAGAGCTCAAGTACATGAAGAGAGACAGGAATGCA
The DNA here is from genome assembly GCA_017656035.1 of Myanophis thanlyinensis. Classification (NCBI taxonomy): domain Eukaryota; kingdom Metazoa; phylum Chordata; class Lepidosauria; order Squamata; family Homalopsidae; genus Myanophis; species Myanophis thanlyinensis. The sequence continues at coordinate 17,462 of JAEANM010005777.1, forward strand.
CAAGTCCCGTCCCCCCCTTCTTCTTCTTTTTTTTTCCACGGATGGGGAGCGGGAAGGAAGTAGCACAGGGGAAAAAAAATAATTCGAGCAAAAATTCTCCCCCCCCTCTCCACTCCTTATCGCAGAGTCCAACCCCCCCCCCCTTTCTTCCTAGAGCCCATTTCCCCAAAATAAACCTTATTTTAATTTGCTTTCCAAAGCGTGCCCCCGCTAAGACTTCATTCCCACCCCCGGGCACCCAGAGAAAAAGAATCGACGGCTGCAATACAGCAGAGAGAATCCCCCCCCTTCTTTTTTTTTCTAACCCCCCCCGCCTTTCCATCGAATCTTCTCTCCTTCGTCCCCCCCACCGCAACCCCCCCCCCAAACCCCGGCAACGACTGGAAATGGTGGATTTGCATGGCACAAATTTCGCACACACCCCCGGGAAGGAAGGATTTTTTTTTTTTTTTGCAATGCACCGAGGAGCTGGAAAAGACTGGCCGTCGATTCTCCCTGCATAGAAAGCCTCCCCCACACCCCCAACCCGCCAAGGTGGAACGATCAAGTTAAACTCCCCCTCCCCCTGCACCCCTAAACTTATACCTTTTGCCCACGAAGCGCTCCCGGTTCCTCCACCAGCGCCCCCTCCTCGCTCCAGCCAGCTCTTGGCGCTGGGAACGCAGCTGCAACCCAGGGAAAAGAGGGAAAACCGGGAAAGGCCGAGCGTTGACGAGCAAACCCGAGAATAACCGAAGTCTCTCCTTCGGGGAGAGAGAGAGAGAGAGAGAGGGAAAAAAAAAAAAACCAAACCACACGACCCGAACACTATTGGCGGAAAGAAACGAGTCTCTGCCCGAGCGCGCCCGAAGAGACGAAAAAAGGCAAATCCGTCCTTTTGTCTGCAAAAGTTGGATTGTACGCTTCCTTCCACCTCCCCCCCCCCACGCAGTAAATAAATAAAGAAAAGTTTCTGCGATGCCGATGCTTTCTTATCGTCTATATATCGTTATAAGGGGGTGGGGAGGTGGGGGGGAAACAAATCTAAGTTCGTTCTGTCCGTTCTGTTCTGTTCTGTTCATTTTCTGGCAAGCATTTCTTTAGCAAAGACCCGTAGAACTGGGATGCTTCCGGGCAAGGCTTTTGCAATTACGCAATCGTGGGAATCAGGTTTTTCTTAGCCAGGATTTGGCTGGGGCTTGAAGCCCTTTAAGAAGTCTTAGTTTGCCATTGAGCGATGCCCGGGCTTTCTTCCCGGCTGAAGGGGTTTTTTGCCCCCCTGTAGGGAAGGGGCCGTGGGTGGAAGAGGAGTGGAAATCGGGGGAAGGGGGCTAAAAAAAACCCCAACCGGGCAATATATCCGAGTGCAAATCCTGCCTCTTTTGTAAACTGCAAAGCCAACATTTGGTCGGTATTAGAAAGATGCAACCCGTGGCAGGATTTTGCCACTTCCAACAAGCAGCGGGGAAAACCCATCATTAGTATCTACAGCAGTGTTTCTCATCCAACCTTGGCGACTTTAAGATGTTTGGACTTCAACTCCAAGAATTCCCCAGCCAGCAAAGCTAGCAATGGCAGCAAAGCAAAGCTGGCTGGGGAATTCTGGGAGTTGAAGGATCTACAGGAAATAAAGGCCGCCTTGGTTTTTCGTTATTTATTTTTTTAAATTACCTCTACGGTGAAAGCTAAAACGAGAGTCCCCTAACCCAGGGATGGGCAATTACGGCTCCTTCATGACTCGTGGACTTCAACTCCCAGAATTCCTGAGCCAGCGTGGCTGGCTCAGGAAT
>JAEANM010005778.1:0-16203 GCA_017656035.1 Myanophis thanlyinensis
GTATACCCTTATTACTTAATTCAGATTCCATTGCTCCTGAAGTTTGAAGCGTGCAAAATAAAATAAAAATATCTAAAGTATAATAAAACAACTAAAACATTTAAATAATATACCATCTGTTACTTAGAAATCTAATTTAGAGGAAAGGTTTATTTTTTATATTTGTGTCACGACTGGAATTTGCTGGAAAGAAAGCAGAGGTAGAGACTTGGGTCATAATGGAAAACAATCAGAACCTGTACTGATCATTTGACTAATCCAGAAAAATTGATGAATTGTGCAAGTGTGCCATCATTACTGGGTAAGAACAATAATACATATTGCTAATTCATACTAATTCAAATACTATTATTTGAATTGCACTTTTCATGTCAAACAAACCATGGGAGCTGCAAATAGAAATTCTGCTGTAGCATTTTATATTTGACCAAGGTTGCTTTAAGAAGATTTGCAAAGCTATGTTAATTGCATCTTGTTCTGAACTTTATACAACAAGCATGCATATTGCTGAAGTTATTTAGCAATAAATTTATATATGTAATAGGTCCGTGTGACAGGCTTCAACTATATTGGTATGGGCAACTCCACCAACAAGAAAGATGCTCAGACTAATGCTGCAAGGGACTTCCTTAATTATCTTGTTCGAGTGAATGAAATCAAAAGTGAAGAAATTCCAGCTTTTGGAGTAAGTGATACCTGCAGAATATTTGTTATATTTTATCGTGTATGGTACTTATGTGGGTTTTTTTTTATTTTACACACTATTTTACTGTCTGGAGAAGAGGCAGTATAAAGTAGTTTCATTAATAACAGTACTTGAAACTTTTTGTCAATGTGTTTTAAGAGAAATCATATTTGGAAGTCACATTTTTTTTCTTTTTTTGCATCTGTCTATAGAACTTGCTTTATATCCTTCATTTCAGATGCTGAATATTTTCATTTATAAAAAAAATATTTTGAAAAGGAAAAGAGAAGACACCACTGGGAGGGAGATAGGCATTTATTCAGAAATATTTTTTGTCTAGAATTCTGTGACATTCATTATGTGCATTCAGGATTAGAGGCTGAGATTTCATGAAGCATATTTTAAACATTTAAAAGTGTTAAACTTTTTTAATCACTCAAGTTAAAGGGTACATTCTTTTTTGGGGGGAACAACAGATTTGTAACAGTCATGCAGAGAAATGCAGTTGTAGATAAACCTTTGTATCAGTAAATCTGACTGTTATGTAATAATTCTTGAGGATGCCTCTGGCTTGAATATATACTCTTAGTAGAGTGCAGGTTGCAATTTTACAGAGTTTTGATTATGCTTAGGCAGGAGCAGTGGGTACTCCTACTGAAGGTGCCTCTGGAACAGACTTTGGAGATGGATCTGATGCTCCTTTGGGTGGGCCAGCTCCCCCTCATTTGACTCTCAAATCAGAAACAGGTAAGTCATTCAACCTCTGCATGCTCTATACATTGTATATTACCAAACAAATTAAAACTCTGCTTATTAGGCAATGGAAGTTCAGTTTCATCCAACAACGTTCCAACATAATTAACTGATTTATTTGCTTTTTTATACTTAATCTAGATTCATCTCAAGAGTTCTTGACAAAATATTTTTCTGTATTTGTAAAACTTGTGTTTTCCTTCAATAAAAACTTGTTTCACAGAGTCAAATGTCAAATATTCTGTAATTTTTTTGTTTTTGTTTATTAAATTTATTTGCCACCTATCATTGTAACAACTCTGAGCATCTTATACATAAAACTATAGTATAAAAGATTAAAACAGTGAGACAAATAGATTAAAATTAACAAGAACTGTTCATGGTTTTAGTTTAATTTTATATATTTCTATGGTTTATTCATTTTATTTTTGTTTATACCCTACTTTACAGCTCCAAATATCAGGAAGTATGATACAATTTATAGAAAAAGCCAAAATAATTATTTTTCCATCATTTTTTCCTAATCTAAATTCCTGAAATATCTGTTTGGAATTAGGAAAAAGCTGGAATTTATAATCAGAAAAAAAAATCAGAATAAACATCTATTGATATTTGGCATTTGTTCTTTAACACATAAGTAATTTCAAAAGTTAGAGTTGAGCAACTTTAAATACATTGGAAATCGAACTTCCTTTTTCCTTTCCCCAGACCTAAGCTACAATTCTTGTTCTTGTTTATTAGGAGTCATTAAGATAAATGAACAAAGGTTATCTAGTTGTCACTGCCCTTACATCTGTTGAATTTGATGTAATAATCACAAATTATAATCACTCTTGAAAGCAGCTCAGAAAGTGAGTGTCTATTACTCTGTTTACTAGTAAGGGTGCTATATTGTTACAGTTTCAAATTAAATTTATTCGGGCAGGACAAAGACAGGATTTGTGAGGTTCAGACATTTATATTAAAACTATCTGCATCACAGATGTTAATGCCCTTAGTAACCATGGTTTTTTTTCTTCCCAGTGCTAGATGCTGATGCTATTTTTACTGAAACAGCATTTGGAAAGTCTAGCTATGGTGGAGCTCAATGGGATCGTGGAGCTAACTTGAATGATTATTATTCCCGGAAGGAAGAACAGGAAGTCCAGGCTGTAAGGTTTTTTTCTAGAAGACTTATTAACCAAGCTCAATTTTCATTATAAAGATTTTGTTTGTTAACAGAGCTGTGCTTTTCTTGTTTAAGTAAAACAAGATAATGATGCAAGACTAACATACTTTAGCACAGATATAATCCTATAGGATATATTACTATATATAATCATGCTGACATTTTTGACATTTTTATTTTGATTAACAGTACAAATAATGTTTAGTTGTTATTTTGCTAATCAAATCTGTAGTAATTTATCTGAATTATAGTACGTTAAGGCTGTACATTCTAGGAAATAAGATTTCAAGGGTTCCTATTGCTATCTATTCAGAGTTCTCCAATGTTTTTAGAACATTAAATCTTACATTTTCTGGGAATAATTCACTTGGTTATCAGAGAATATAATTAAATTTTTAAAAAGTGTTTTTTACAGTAGCATTTAAGCAAATTAAGAGTAGTATTTGTAGCAATTTAAAGTCAACTGTTTCTTGCTACTAGACCTTGGAATCAGAAGAAATTGATTTAAATGCTGGCCTTCATGGAAATTGGACTTTGGAGAATGCTAAAGCCCGTCTAAATCAATTTTTCCAAAAGGAGAAAATCCAAGGCGAATATAAATACACTCAAGTGGGACCTGATCACAACAGGTTTGGTAGTTTTTTTTTTCATAAAGCTGATGTTATTGGAAATCATTTTACTTAGCTCTTCATCTCTAAATGAAAAGATACCTTAATGTTTTAGCAGAGTAATTAAACATAGATTGTTACATTTAATGGCCTAAATAATGTAACCTATGGTTATTATTTCTTGCCCTCTTTTCTTGAATTTGGAAATAGTTTTTGATTGTTTTGTAGTAAGAGTTATAGAAAGTATTTAGTTCTCACAATCCTGGAAACAAGGTTTAGTAACATGATGTGTGAAAAAAATTCAGTACCATGCCTATTCTTAAAATCTGAATGACAATTTCAACAAAAACTCAGGGCAGAATGTTACTGGTCTCTTAAAGGAGTAGGGAAGATAAAAATTGCTATGTGTAGAAAGCTAGGGTATGCACACCAAAACAGTTTAAATTTGCATTTGTTTTACATGTGTGATGTTTATTTTAATCGTATTTGTTTAGAGATGCAGTTACTTTATGTAATCTCAGAAGAGGTTTATAATATAAAGTGGCTTGCCAGTCAAGCCTTGATATTTGCAGTGTGTTTGACATGTAGTCGCTCTTGCAAAGTTCCTTACAATATTAAATAAAGCTGAACTGGTAAATATATTATTAAGTAAATATATTAGGCTGATAAAGAAATAATTCTCTCTCCTCTGTCTCTGCCTTCAGTTGTCTACCTGTTCCTACCTGTCCTTCAAACATCCAAAATTAACCAAGGTGAAGCTATTCACCTTCTAATAATTTCATAAATTAATCTTGGTTTTGTTGCTACTTCAATTGTATTTTTTTCATGAACATTATTCTGAAAACTAAATATTTGCTTCTACATGACGTATACTAAAAATGAAATCTTCTGCTCTCTGAATACTGAACAAGAAAATAGAGCTATACATAGCTTTGGATTCAATATTCAATATTCAAAAGGGAAAAGAAATAAGGGGGAAAGCTACTAAACTTCTAATGCCTTCCTAGTTTGACTCCAACAAATAATAGATGATGCCTGATCTAGTTTGATAAGTAAATTCAGAGGTGAGATTCAATTCCTGATTTGAATAGCTTTTAGCAGGTCATTAAAGTCACCTAGAGCAGGAGTCCCCAACCTTTTGGATCTCAGGGACCACTAAATTCATAATTTTAAATCCCACGGACCACTAAATGGCCTAATGACCAACCCCTGATTTAGTGCAATATAAATAATGCAAATAATTTTTCTGCGGACCACCAAAATTTCCTCACGGATCCCCAGTGGTTCATGGATCACTGGTTGGTGACCACTGACCTAGAGGATAAACCTCCACGTGACCTTAACCTTCTAAAAGAATGCAAATGACTAGCTGTCTGCAAAGAGTATAAATCCATCCATTCCCCCATCATTTAGTCAGAGCTGAAGAAGTTTCTTGAATGAGAAGTGAAACATCTTCACAGAAAAACCAGAAAGTCCAGTTCCCTCTTGAAAAAAGCATCTTGGGGATAGTGTTGCCTTATGTTTATCATCAGTCTGACATTCAGAAATGAAGTAGCTGAGACTTTTCCCATTCTGACAGTTTGCCCAGAAAAATGCACTTGCCTAATTTCTTCATAAAATTGCCATTTTAGACTTTCTCCTCTAGAGCTCTTGAAGTTCTGCTGTTTTCCTTTTTTCCAAATACAGGCTTTATTTAATATTTACTTGGTGAAGATGGAGACATGGATGACAGTATGTTTCTCGGTCTGTTTGCTGTTTTCCCAAGAGCATTCCGGGGTGTAGAATTTGTTACTCCCAGGAAGGCTTGGATGGATTTCTTGCATCTCCAAAAAGAAAATTGTGCTAAAAACATCTAAATAAATAAACACACTATGGGGTACCCAGTGTTTAGGCATACATTGGCATAACTTTAAAAAGAATAATGAATGTACTGTCGGTTATCTCAAACCTGTGTGATTTTGTCTAGGATAAAAAGCTCTTAGAAGACAAATTCCCACATAATTGCAATGTTTAATGTGTCCTGCCAAGTACTGCATCTTTTTTAAAAAAAAAAAATGATGTAATGTTTTTTAAAATTAGCAAACTGAGAAATTTTTCCAAAACACTCTTTCGGTATCTTTCCTGGTAACTGACAGTAGTTGAAATGGATTCCTCTAGATACGGGGGGAAATGAGGGGGTGGTACATTGAAATGGTACATTTAAACAAATCAATTTCTTAATTTGGAAATTAGTAACATTGGAATATTAATATTTCAATATATTTAAACATTCAGATATAATAATTCAATAGTATTGAACCTTTTCAGCTTCAGAACTTACATCAAAGGTAAAAATTGCCACCTATATTTAGGATTAAATACCACTAAACATACCCAAACTTTATTTTGTTGCTTTTTTATCTAGATTTGGTATAACCTTAATCCTTGGGCCCTTATGCTTCTTTTCATCTTTTCTGCTCTTTTAGGTGCCATGCCAAAGATTGTAGTCTTCTGTTTCCCAATTAACTAGACTTCTCTGTTATACCCAAAATCAAAGTCTCTTTACCTTAAATTGGTGGCTTTGTGATTCTAACAAATCAAAATGAATCATGGTTTTTTTCTGTCAATCACAATTCAAACTAACAGAAATTCACATTAATGAATAACTGGTTAATTGAAAATTGGAAATTAGTATTTTGAATTTCTTCCTATATGCCTGGGGTGGGAGGAAGAGCATATATGCTCAAGATTCCAGTAGTTGGTTGTGCAATAAATATTTAAAAAATAGATTAGTATTGTATTAATTACTAAGTTATTAATTAGTTTATTTCATGAAATGGGAATTGTTTTGTAGAAATAAAATCATGGAAGATTTCCCTGTTCCATATAATAGAACAGAATACATACCTAATTACATAAATAATTATGTTGTGAATGTGTAAATCTGTGATTGGAAGCTATTATAAAGATATTTTTTTAAAACCTAAACACATTTCCCTGTTGCACAAAATTGATTTTCCATCAGGAAAAGGATTTCATAGTAATTCAAGATAAGTTCTGTGCTGAATGGGGTGGCAACTGCGACACCAGAGATTTTTGCTTGTTCTTCACACATGTGCTGCTGCTTAGGCTGTACTAAGCAATCACATGGGACTCTATTGTAAACTGATTTCTGGTGTCGTTGTTCCCCCCCAGGTGGAGGAAATGAATTGAGTGCTGAATTTAAGCCTGGCTGAGAAACATACTGACATCGGTGTCATTAATGAAAGGGTGGCTGTTTGTCCCTGAGAGCCAGTGGTCTTCTGATTCATGAAGCCGCTGTGCCTGAAGGTCAGTTCATTGATGGTTTAGGAAGAAGCTAAGAATAAACTTAGTATCATCTAGTTTGTTTTTTTGTCTGCAGTGAAATAACTAATATGTTGACATAGCGTTACATATAACTTACTTTTCCTACAGCATAATAGGAATACTTGATGCATTACAGTTATTTTATTTTTAAAAATAATCTGTGGAAATTGTCTGCAAGATTTTAAATCTAGTCATCTTTGCAAAACCTGCCTAAATTCACTTTCCAGAAGAAATGCTCAGAATGATCAGTCTAGCTCGTGTGATACTGAGTATCTGATCTCAAGCTTCTTTAGCAGTCCTAGAATGTTTAAAATTAAATATATTTCCTTAGAATAACTAATAGCCTGTATGCATGTTTATGTAGCTAGAGTTATCTGCTAAGCAAATGATATAAAAAGCATATGCCATAAATACTTGTAGATAAGCTGAGAGTTTTAGATGCCAAAATACACGCAAAATCTTCGTTCAGTTTATCAGTGGATGAGCTTATGAATTATAATGCTTTTTAAAAGTATGCATTTGATTAATTGATTGGTTTAATTTGATTTCTATCTTCTGTTCATCTCAACAAATGACACTTGTAGCATAAATATAAAAACAGTTAAAACACTTAAAACAATACAAAAATATATGGCACCAAGTAAAACTAACCATGGATGTTAATAAAACCAAGAAATGGGGCCCTTAATACACTTGGGGCCCTAGGCCTGGGCACACAGCCAAGTCTTCATGACCTTATAAAAGGCCAGCAATGCCTGGGTCTTCCTGATTTCTGAAGGGAGAATGTTTCAGAGGGAAAGGGCTGCGGTAGAGAAGGCATGTCTTCTGATCCCTGACAGCTATTCATTGGCTGACGACACTCATAATACTCACAATCTGCCAGATCAACATGTCGAAATGACTGGGAGGTGACAGACCCTTAGATAACCTCATTGAAACCATGAAGGGCTTTAAAGGTGATAACCAGCACTTTGAATTACACCTGGATGTGACCTGTACAGCTGCATTCTGCACTATTTGAAGCCTCTGAATGCTTTTGTAGAACTCATTACAGCAATCCACATGAGAGATTGGGGGGACGTGTGTGAGCAAAGACTCCCAATCCAGGAATGAGTGCAACTGGTGCACAACTCTTAAGATGTGCAAAGGCCCTCCTGGCCATTGCTAGCTCCCAATGTTATTGCAAGATTTGGGAGTACCTGAGGACCCCAGATTATGCACCAGGCCTATCTGGGACAGTGCCACTCTCTCCAGGACTATCTATATCCCATGTATAGCCATAGCTAAACCTATGTGAATAAACAAACCCTTGAATGTTTTACCAACATACCATGAGAAATGTGCTACCCAAAGATAAGCCATTTGTGAAAAATAAAGCATTAATAAATTTCAAGTGTTGATTCATCTGCAGATTGTTGAATTTTATATTTTGGTTAAACATTTGAGGATCAGATTATCTGTGGATAAATTAATGCATGTTCAAAATAAGTTTATTAGAAACTTGTTCACTAAAACATTTATTTATATTATCACAGTATAAATTTATTTTACCAGTTCTGATCAGATGCTAAAACAGACTGAAATAATCACATCGGGTTATTTGTTTTAATAGTTTTATTGGAGACAAGTCCCAAATTTGAGCATATATTCCTTGAATATCTTTGTTAGTATGTATTGTCTTTATAGAATGAAAGGTATGTATCTATTCTAGCCAGTATATTCATATATTGGTTCCTCTTAGGCAGAGGCAAGCAAAATTCTAACCAAGCATTTGTAATGTGATCTGGGCCTTTGATGTCTTACTGGTTTTTTTAGTCTGCAGAAAGGATTCAATAAATTTCAGTAGATGGGAATTGTACATGTTTGGAAAAACTACTCTCTATTGTTGCTTCAGGGTGGAATTATATTAATGTAAAATTCTAATTCAGTATCTGAATTTTGAATGTTAATGGGTTTTATCATAGCATTTTGTTAGACAACTATGTTGGAAATCCCTTGTTTGGTTCCCCAGAACTGAAGTACTAATGCTGCCTTCTTTGCATGTGTTGCAGGAGCTTCATTGCAGAAATGACTATTTATGTCAAACAGCTGGGCAGAAGTAAGTCCTTGTCTTACTGGAAGTGAACATCATGACAAAATGTATCAGTCCAATTTAAAAGAATTATTTTCCATTTAGAAAAATTAACAAGCCTGAATTGATTCAGTACACTGGAATGCTTCATGATTAGGAGTTTGCAATCAAAGAACTTTCAGACTGTGAAATACAATTTCCCCGCACCCCTATTATCTGGAGTTATCATTATACACAGCTGACAAAATTCCTGTCTATATAGTTACAAAAAGCACTATAGCTATATCTAAATACAACATTTCTAAAAATTGCTGTTCTCTAAAATTTCAGAGCTCACAGATGGATGACTTTTAGGCAGTTGTGACACTAATTGTGTTTTAACTTTTTTGTTCTAAAGCAGTTTCTTAAGCCTGGTATTTTCTAGATGTGTAGACTTCAAATCCCAAAATTTCATGCCCATCACTGCCATTGATTAAAATTCTGAGAGTTGAAGTCAATTTTTTTTGAAGTCAAAAAAGTTGCCACAGTTGGGAAACAGGTTTCTAAAGCAGAGGAATAAAAGAATCGCCTTTGATTAATTGCTCTCAGAGGTAGCATTCCTTTATTTCAGGAATCTTTGCTCGTGAGCATGGCTCAAATAAAAAGCTGGCAGCACAATCCTGTGCTCTTTCTCTGGTCAGACAGCTCTATCATTTGAGCATCATTGAGGCTTATTCTGGACAAACCAAGAAGAAGGAAGGTGAATCGGTGAGTTTTGCAAATAATATTCTGCAATTGGTTCATTAGTACATATTGTTTGACTTGCTTGTGATCCAATTTGGGAATAATGTAGTCTGGAAAAGCAGAATACAAAAAACAAAATGCACACAGGTAGTCCTTGGGTTATGAGAGCAATTGGGATTGGGATTGCTGTCCTAAAACCTAAGTGATCTAGTTATAAAGCTCAATGTCATGTGATTGCACTGCTTAGCAATAGCTTCCTGATTGGCATCGTCACCCCCTGGACCATGTGGGTTGTTAAGTGGGAAGAGACGGGATTTTCAAGCAAGGGGAAAGGATGTGCTGTAGGCAGATGTTATGGTGCATAAGTGCACCAACTGAAGCCATAGGGGGTGCAAGGCAGATTACATGCAGATTGAAGAAAGTGCATACTGCAGAATGTGATGCACACCATGGAGTATGAGATCCATTACTCTATAGCAGGTTCTATGGGAGAAAAAGCAGCAGGAGCAACTACGGTAACTATATAACTTTTCCTGCTGGCTTCCCATTGACTTTGCTTGTGGGAAGCTGGCAAGAGAAGGTAGCATACAATGATCATGTGACTGCTACTGCTGCGTTGTGAGCTGGACACCCACATAACAGTTTCCACTGGAGTGCTCCAACAATACCACTCATTTTTAGAGTGCTGCTGTAATTTTGAATTGTTGCTGAACAAATGGAGAAATAAGTCAAGGATTATCTATATATGATTTAGAAATTGGAACCAGATGTAAAGTTTCCTTTACATAAATAGCTATGGTATTGCAATGCCATTTTATTTTCCTGGGTATATAAAAGTATTTCAATGGTGGGATGACTAAGCTAAAGAAAGAATAATTTTAAATTAAAGCATATAGTGGATAATAACATATTCCCAAATTGACATCAACCAAGAAGACATTTGAAGAGTAAAGTATTAAAATAAAATATATTAGAAGTGCTTTCCTGCTATGATGTCCCTTTGCGATACCTAAAAATGTGTACATACTTCCTATTTCCATCCTTACTGTCTCATTTAGGTTTTTTATATGTGTGGATTTAAACATATTTTTTAAAAAAATATTTATATGTAAATAGTTTTAGATGATTGTTTTATGGGCCATTAATTATTCCATAACTTTTTTCTTTGTAACTTTTTCAGTGTTAGTAAATAATTCAAGATATTTTATTTCTTATATTGTCTAAGATTAATTTTATATGATTATTTTGGATATTTTAATTCTATAGGTAGAACCTTATGATGTCAATCTCACTTCTAATTTGGAAAACCAGTTGAAGAGAATTGTAGATGATATGTGTCTTGAAGTCATTTCACCAGTGAGTATATGTTCAAGAAAGCATTGTGTTTCCTTTCCTAGAATTTTGTTAAGAGTTTTCATAGCCTTTTTGTTTTGTTTTGGTTTTTTGTCATGGCAGCCTGAAGATCCCAGTTCACCTGTTTTGCTCAGCATTGGAAAATTAGCTCACTTTGAACCATCCCAGAAGCAGAATCAAACAGGAGTTGTGCCATGGTCCCCACCTCAGTCAAACTGGAATCCATGGACTAGCTGCAATATTGATGAGGGTCCTCTGGCATATGTAAGCCTACAATTTATAACTTCTCGTAAACATCCCTTGTTTATCATCATTTTCTATTTTTTCTGATTATTTATGTTTATATAAAAATATCATCTTACACTGCACCTGCACCATTCTGAAGCATAAATAAAGTGCCTTTAGAAATAGATGAACCATACATTTAATTATCTTCTGTTTCCAGGCTACACCAGAACAGATAAGCCTTGACATAAAGAGCAACCTCTTGTACCAGCTGGAAAATGACCAGCAACTACAGAAAGTAAGTGTGCAGATACTTGAATTTGTAGATTCCTTAAGGGTATGCTATACCTTAAAATAGAGAGCCAAACTTAAAATTCATGTTTATATATCTTTATCCAGTCTTCAGCATTTCTGAAAAGAAAGCGACTATATATTTCTCTCTATATGCTTCTAAAACTCTTGTTATCATAACTAATTGGATGAAACAGTGGCTCACAGGGCAACACTTTTGAACCAAGGTACATCAGATTGGCTAACTTACAGAATGTGTCCAAAACCGATGAACTCCAAAGAGAAGTTATGGTTGCTTCAGTACTACTGGCTGCTATTGGGCTGCTGCCGTTGCTCCCTCCCTCAGCAGCACTCACTCACTTGCTTACGCCCACTGCCAAATTTACACAAGGAAACAACTGCGAAGCTGGTAGGAAGTGAAGTATCTCCTGCTTTCAATGCTCCCCCCCCCCCCCATTTTGTTTCTCTGCTTAGATAAGGAAATGTCTGAAATGATAACACAAATGGGCACAAGTTGTCTAGTTTCTTATCAGGTTTTCCTAACAATATGTTATGTTTTCCATCAATAAGCTGAAGAGCCTGTTTAAAGCTCCTTTTAAAATCTCAGTCACAAAATTTGAAGGGCAGTGATTTGCTAAACAGATATACTCAGAGAAGAATTTACAAATGAATAATTGCTTAGTGTATCAGAGCTGAAGAAGCTTCTTGGATGAGAAGTGAAATGTCTTCAACGAAAAACCAGAAAGTCCAGTTGCCTCTTGAAAAAGCATCTTTGGGACATTAACAGATCATAATTGCATAGTACTAACTGAGCTTTTTCCTGTCTCAGATTCTTCAAGAGAGGGAAACCCTCCCCGTGAAGAACTTTGAGCAACAAATCCTAAATGCCATACATCAAAGCTCTGTTGTGATCATCCGTGGGGCTACAGGTTGTGGCAAAACCACACAGGTTCCACAGTACATCTTGGATGAATGCATCCATAGTGGAAGAGCAGCAGAATGTAATATTGTTGTCACTCAGGTGAAAAACCCATTCAAGTCAATATTTATAATTAGTCTATTATTTTACATTAATATTATTATTAAAATTACTTTTGGATAGGGGCTTTTTAGATCCAAAACTGAAAAGGTGCTTTGTAGCAGATATGAGTGTGTACATCATGCATGGTGACCCCTCGTTATGGATGCTGCACTTTTCTTTAATTCATATATACATTCAAACAGTCTGAAATACTACTACTTTCTTTATCTAAAGTGCTTCATATCCATAGTTCTTTTTATATCTCCCAATTACATTTATTTATAAAGGTAATATCTAAAGTAGTATTTCATATTGTGAATTACCAGTAGGAATGTTTAAGCACCTTTATACACAAATCTGCAAATAATTAGATTTCCAGCAGGTAATATTTTAATTTCAAATTCTCAGGACATCTATAAAAATATTTCATGTTTTGTGTAAGTTGGTTCAGTTCTGTGATTTTTCTTAATGGACTTGTTCCTTTTGATGAGGCGATCAGGCATTCTTACTCAACCTGTGATATCTTTTCTACACAGCCTAGGAGGATCAGTGCTGTCTCTGTAGCAGAAAGAGTTGCTTATGAAAGAGCAGAAGAACCTGGAAATAGTTGTGGCTACAGTGTTCGCTTTGAATCAGTGCTTCCCCGGCCACATGCCAGTGTGATGTTCTGCACTGTAGGTGGGTGTTGCTTGTTAATGTATAGGCTACTATAGAGTGGTTAATAAAATTTGACAAAAATAGAAAATCTCTTCTCATATTTCTCTTAGACAATATGAAATGGCTGATGCTAGAAACCTTTGTTATGCGTGCTTCCTATTATCCATTCAGAGGTAGTTGAAAACAAAAGCATTTTGTTGTGTATTGGGCTGGGCTTGTCTAGGTAATAAATAATTGCCAAGCAGGTAGTAGCAATTGTAAGTTATGGGATGTTTTGTTTCTGCCATTTCTTATTACTATCCTTAATGAATTGAAATCAAGGATGATATTTAGGAAGATTTTTATTTAGTTCCTGGGTTGTAAATTGTTTTTATCTTATAACCTTTCCACAGTTCAAGGTAAGAACTACTAAAAGGAAAGAAGAAAAATAAATGAATTGGCAGACCTCAGCATGTTTACTTTGCTGGCATTTGGCTAGTTTAACAAACCATGAATAAAATGGATTTCCATGATATGTTCACAATCAGCAACTATGTACTGCATTACAGTGTCTTCCCTAACCTGTTCTGAAAAGGAATAATTTATCCTAATTAATCCATCCTCATTGATAAAGACCTGTTTTTAAGGTGTCCTCTTGAGAAAGCTGGAAGCTGGCATTCGTGGAATCAGTCATGTCATAGTGGATGAAATTCATGAGAGAGACATTAATGTGAGTAAAGTTTTAATTATCCAAGCAGAGATTATTTTCTATACATTATATAAGTATTCCTGCTGTTGTGCCATATGAAAGTGAACACACTTTCTGTCATCATGTAATTGCATTCTACCCAAGTACTGCACACATATTTTACATTAGGTTTAGGTTTTATTTAGGTTTTATTTGATTTATATACCGCCCCCTCTCCCTAGGGACTCTCTAGGGACGCCCACATTAAAAGTGGATGTTTTTAAAATAGCTGCTTTGCTCACATTACAATATATCACAGAAATGAGTACACCCCCTCACATTGGTAAATGTTTAAATATTCTTTTCATGTGACAACACTGACACTTGGCTACAATGTAAAGTGGTGAGTATACAGCTTGTATAACAGTGTAAATGTGCTGTCCCCTCAAAATAATGCAACACAGAGGGAGGGATCCAAAAAAGAATACCAAAAAATACAAGGGGCAAAATATCAAAAGGGAAAAAGAGGGAGGAAATCAAACAAAGAAATAGTAGTGGAAAAATGCTAGGGAGGGAATAGAAGCTCAGTCAGTCTCACGAGGGAAAAAGATGAGAAAAAGAGCGGTTGTCTTGAAATTAAAATACAGGGAAAGGAAGAGGGGAAAGTTTAAAGTAAATAAGTCAGATATAACTAGAGCCAGAAATTCAAAGAGGAAATATGCAAATGGAAAACAAGCTAAGAAAAGAGCAATTAGAAATCTAAGGAAAAGGAGGGATGATGGCTAGTAAGAAACTTTTCTAATGATGGAAATTGGCAGAGGTGCAGATAAAAGATTAGAAATAATGAGAGAAGGTTAGGGGAACAATATAGTTAAATACATAATTAACAATATAGTTAAATACCTAATTGTTTTTGAAGTATAGTATGTATGAAATATGAAATTAGAGAAATATTTTAGATGGAAAAGTAGGAGTTAGCGAGATCAATACATATAATTGTAATAAATATTTAGAGAAGTAAAAACGTATAAGAAATGTAAGAGGATGCATAATGATTTTGAATATGTACTTGTATTAACGTAATAAATGAGAGAATGATAAAAGGAATGAATTATGAATACTGTGTCATAGAAAAGATATGAATATATGTAATGTTAATATATAAACTGCAAGAAATACACAGAAGTAAAGGGTTGTATAAGACATGTAAGAGGATACATAATGATTCTGAATATGGACTTGCACTAACATGATAAATTAGATAACAATGATAAAAAGAATGAACTACGGACACTGTTAAAATGGATATGAGCACATATAATGTTAATACATATGATTATTTGTAATATAAGTTAAGGGATGGAAAAAATGGCTAATATAAGATGTGATGAGTAAGAATATCAAATTTGTATTGACAGATTATGTAAGCACAAAAAGGAATGGTTCAAAGACTAGTAATAATTAGGGAAAGATGTATTGTCATTATTGTTATCATAACTATTAGAATATCGTAAAAGGTTAGACATGAATAGAGAATTTGATAATAGGACTTGGTACAATGTTGAAATGTAGATTTTTGTATATTCAAAAGGGATGAGTATATTTAAGATGAACATTGTTAATAGAAATAAGAATAATAATAGTAAAGAGGAGGATTAATATGAATTTGTTTGTACCAAAATGATTAATAGTGTGTGATATAACCAATGTATTAAAAGATGCCCAGATACCACGCTGTACACGTAATGATAAATTGGGAATAAAAAATAAAAATTGTTACAAAAATAATAATAATGCAACACACAGCCATTAATGTCTAAATTGCTGGCAACATGTGAGTACACCCAGAGGTGAAATTCAGAAGGTTTGCATTATTAGAAGAAATCTCCTTTTGTTTTTTTCCCACTTTGCAGGGTTAATCCTGTAAATAAGGCAGTTGTTTCTAGCCTAATCTTTATTGCCTTGCTCACAGAAACTGCCTCTCTTATTACATGGTAACTTTGGTGAAGTTTAATTCTGTGCTTGGTGATGTTTAATCCTGTGGCCATGCCCACAGAACTGCATATAAGTATTGGATAGTAGAACTCTGTGAGGGACTACCAACCTCTTCAGTTTCTGGGAGACCCACTGCTGATATGACCTACCATAACATTGGAGTGAGAGAGAGAGAGAGAGAGAGACAAGAGAAAATGTATGTGACTGGCATGAGAAGTTTAAATGTAGAAAAGTGAGATAGTCTCTGAAAGGGAGGCCCAGGAAGAAACTGGACAGTGGGTTTACAATAGTGAAAACAATATTGTAAATACTTGCAGTAAATAGTATTTAGTTAAATAAAACCTTCCACTTTCTTGGGGGTGTTTTGTGTCACCCTTACAAAACAATACAGCTCTAGTTCAAGAGTCATCACAGTGTGACAAATACATTAATTGAGATTGCCAGAAAATTATACAAACTGCTTTGAATTATTTGTGTATGTATGCAGAACTGTACTATGCTATGAAAATAGTTCAGATAGTTGGAAAATACTTCAGCTAGTTATATACCACTTAATGGTGGTATATAAAGTGAGAGGAAGTTGATAACAACCTTAAATATAGTAATTACCTCCATTTTTAAAAACGTATTAAAGGACAGTCCTTTTTCTTTTCTTTTCT
>JAEANM010005779.1:0-19227 GCA_017656035.1 Myanophis thanlyinensis
ATAAATAAATAAATAAATAACACTAATAAGGCAAGAAAGGGGAAGAAGCCACACAAACTTTGCATATTGATTGAACCAGACCATCCCCTATTTTTTTGAAAAAAAAGTCACTGCTTTGCTTTTAACACACGTTTTTGTGCAAAACCAGCCATTCAATCAATCGTGGTTTTAACAAACCAGAGTGGCTGAGTTCCCATCATGCATAAAGAAAATCTGTGATGGCTTAATGTCTATGGACATCCTCAGTCATCCAGGTCACGGTTATCCCAAAGGTGCTTTTTCAAGAGGCGACTGGACTTTCTGGTTTTTCTTTGAAGAAAATGAAGGTTTCACTTCTCATCCAAGAAGCTCAGAGCTGAAGAAGCTTCTTGAATGAGAAGTAAAACATCTTCAAAGAAAAAACAAAGTCAAGTTGCCTCTTGAAAAAAAAAAGCACCTTTGGGACTATGATGGTTTAAGCACGCAACAAGCAGAAGTAGGTGGCCAACTTTGTCATCAATCAGAATAGAGCTGGAAGGGACCTGGGAGGTCTTCTACTCTGACCCTCTGCTCAAGCAAGAGATCCTACACTATTCCAGACCCGTGACTGTCCAACCTCTTCTTTAAAACCTCCAGTGATGAAGCCCCCACAACTTCTAGTGGCAAGCTGTTCCACTGGTTAAATGTTCTAATTTCGCTGCACACATGTGGTGCGCTGACAATAAAGGATTGAATTGAATTGAATCTCACTGTTAGGAAGTTTCTCCTTAGTTCCAGGTCGCTTCTCTCCTTGATTAGTTGCCATCCATTGTTTCTTGACCTGCCTTCAGTGTTTTGGAAAATAACTTGACCCTCCTCTTCTTTAAGGCAGCCCCTCAAATGCTGGAATACTCCTTTCAGGTCCCCCCACTAGTCCTTCTTTCCTCTAGAGACCCAGCCATTCCCAAATCCTGCAACCTCAGCTGGCTTGAACCTGGTGAATAAGTGAATAAAGGACCACCAGGAGATCCCATCCATCCCCTTTTCTATTTCCACTCTAGCTTTCACCTCCTCCCTCGCCTCCTTCTCCTCTCGCGAGACTTCATTCTTCTCCCGCGAGATCTGAAGTGGCGCTCCCAGCAGGCGGCGCGCGCTCCTCTCCGCTCGAGGGAGGAGGAGGGGGGGCGGGGGGAAAAAAGGGCGGCGCGAGGCCTGCCGGGAGGCGTAGTTCGCCGCCGCCTTCCGTCGTCCGAAAGCGGCTGAGGCCCGTGACGCCACACAGGCCGTCGAGCGCTGGCGAGGCGGCCGAGGCGGCGGATAGGCCGAGCGGGCGGAGAGCGCTTCTTGGGCGCTGTTTCTTCTCTCTCTCTCTCTCTCTCTCCCGGCCGGGGAGGAGCGGAGCGGAGCGGGGAACATGGCCGGATGCAGCACCTGCGCCGCCGTTGCGGCGCGACTCGTCAGCTCGTCGCTGCCGTCGGCGTGCCGAGGTAAAACCTGCCCCGGTTGGGAGGACCCCTCCTTCCCCTCCCCTTCGGTCAGTCGCCGTGTCCTCCCCTCCCCTCCCCACCACCCTTCAGCAAGCCCGGCCGACGCCTTCCCTCTTTGGCCGCCCCTGAGGCGAGGACTACAACACCCATCAGGCACAGCCGCGCACCTGGAGGCCCAGGCGGGGGGGGGGGGAAGGGAGGGAAGAAAGGAGGCCTTTAATCTGACCGAAACCCCCCCCCTCCCTTTTTTGAGGGCAGGGCGGGGTTGACAGGAGGGGGGAGCCGAAGGAAAGACCCCCCTGCCCCCCACCCTCCAGCCTTTGGATTAAAAGCACCTGTTTGCTTTGTATTTTGAGGGGGAGGGAAATTTGGGGGGGGGTCAGGTGTGCCTTTCCCCCCCCCCCCGTGCATGCACGCCCACTTTTTGCACGTGCAAATTTCTGTGCTCTGCAAAGCCCCCCACCCCCCCATGTCTTTCTCTCCTGTCTTCTTCCACTTACCCCCCCCCCCCCAAAAAAAAAAAAATAGCATTTGTTTGAACTTTCTGATTGTTGTTTGGGCAAAGGTTTTCCTGGAGGGTTGGTGGGTTTTTGTTTGTTAAATAAATTGACGTTTATTTTAAATGCCCCGCTTTTTACCATAGGCAAGGAGCTCCGGAAGGCGGAGTGTTTACGAAGGCAGGTAGTCCTCGACTTAACGGCCGCCAAGGGGAGCCCCACATTTCTGTTGTGAAGGGAGACCTTGGTGAAGTTGAGGTTTTGCCCCGTTTTTGTTTTTACAATCTTCCGGGCCACCGTCGTTAAAGCGAATCCCCTGCGGTGGTTAAGGTCGTGCAGTCCATCTGGCTTCCCTGTTGACATGTCGGAAAGATTTCAAAAGGGGATTGCGCGACCTTGGTCGTAAGTGTGAAGCGGTTGCCCGACCGCCTGCAGTTTTGATCACGTGAGCGCAGGGGAGGCTGCAGAGGTCGTAACTATGAAAAACGGTCATAAGTCACTTTTTTCCAGCCCCGTTGTAACGTTGAACGGTCACTGAGTGAACTGTCGTAAGTCGAGGACTACGTGTGCAATGAAAACAGTAAGCTGACAGGTAGAGTCTGTCTGATAAGATGACCCTGTTTAAGGTGGGGCAGTCTTGCGTATTTCATGAATTAAGGCTGCAGCCGAACCCAACATTTATCTTGCTAAGTGAGAAACGTGTTAGGTGAGTTTTGCCCCCATTTTACAACTTTTCTTGCCTGCCGTTGTGAAATGAATCCCTGCAGCTCTTAAATTAGTAACACAGTTGTTAAATGAAGCTTGTTTCCCACCCCCAATGACTTTGCTTATCGGAAGGTCACAAAAAGTGATGGAAGGCCCCCCCCCCCCCTCTCACATTGCCATCATCATAAATGTGAGTCAGTTGTCAAAAAGCAATATAAATTACATGACCATGGGATGGTGGCAATGTAAGGGTGAAAAATGGTCGTAAGTTCCTTTTTTCAGTGCCATTGTAACTACGAACAGTCACTAAGCGAGCTTGTAAGTTCAGGACTTCCTGTGTCCCAGAATAATATTGCATTATCCTACCTAGCATTTCCTCCAGTAGCCAGGCAAGTGGAATTCCATTATGGTAAATATATAGATAGTCTTTGATTTGCAATCATTTGTTCAGTGACAGTTTGCAGTTACGACAGCACTACAAACAATAATTTACAACTGGTCCTTCCACTTACAACATTACACACATCCTCACAGTCACTTAATCAAAATTGGGGCACTTGACAACTGACATATATTTATGATGGGTCACGTGATTGCCTTTTTGCAACTTTCCCAGCCAGGTTCCAACAAGAAAACTCAAGTGGGAGGAGGGAGCTGGATTTGTTTAACGACCACATGATCCACTTTATTTCAATGATTCACTTAACAACCATGGCAAAGAAGTTTGGACACAACTCTCTTAACAGCTTCCATACTTAGCAATGCCATGGAAAGACCTGGCCATAGAATTGCCAAGGGTTTGACATAGAATTGCCAAGGGTTTGGCAACTGAATGAATAATGTCACTTAGCAACAGAAATTGTGGTGCCAATTGTGGTCATAAGTCAAGGACTTTTAGGTTTGAATTTTCTTGAGTGGAAGTTCCTCTTAAACCCAGTGAGAACTTGGCAATTCCATAGACATGCCTAGATTCTGCAGTGTGGTTCCTTTTTTTTGTTGACTTTGTTTTTGTTTACAGTATTCTCTTTTGCTAGATCTGTGCTTAATTTTGTTAAAGATTTTGTTTGCTTACATGCAGCTGTTGGCTTTTTTGTTATAAAACTGATAATTGTACCCTGGACAATTGTTAAATCTATCATAAGATTCTTTAGTGTATTTTAACACATAAAGCTATACATATTACTTGATTGGCAATTTCAGGTATTTCAAATTTGGATTAATGAACAACCAATATTAAAAGCAATATTGAGCAAAGTTTTACTTGTTTCATATCCTCATAGAGGTTTTTTTTTAAAGAAACGATGCCACAAATATAATCCTGCTTGCTTATTTGTATATTTTCTCTTCTCTACTTTATTCTGACAGGACAGATCTATGCCTACCTACCCAGAAGTAAGTCCCATTGATTGATGTTTCCATTAGACTTAATTTTGGATAAGTATATACCAATAGTCTTGCCAGAATACCATGTGTGGAGAAGAGAACTTTGTAATGTTGCTTCAGATTGATCAGGGTTCATGCTCACTGCAAAATAATGCCCAATCTGTATCCTGAGCTTTGATTCCTCATGAACTGTTGTGTAAGCTCTTTGCTCTGTTGTGCTGATGAAAGATTTTTTTAGGGTTTAGTGTGGGGGCATTGCTTGACAGACATTGATTGAACACTGCTGTGATCTGGGTGAAACATATTTTGCTTGGCCTGTAATGTCTCCATTTTTTTAAATAAATAAAAAATCTGCTTCTGTATGGTTTAGTTAGCATATCTATAAAGTGTTCTGTGTATTCCTACTTCCATGTTATTTGCACAGTCAAGCAACTTATTGACTGGTTCACACATTTTGCTAGGTCATTGGGGTTTTTTCCTGCCTGAAAAGCCACAGTGGCTGACTATGTGTGCAAAAATAACATGAGTATTTGTTTTTAAAAGTTTTTTATTAACTCGTAGCAAAATACACTTGCTGATGAACATTCTAACATCGATCATTGGTAATTGCTCTGTTACAAAGAAGCAGTTATTGTCTTGAATTATCTAACACCAAAGCTGAAATTATTATTTTCTATCACCGTATCTCAATCTTTTATTCAGCCTTCATGTACTTATAAGCATTGTTCTCAGGTTCCCTATCTGTCTTTTCCCATATATTCCACTGTGCTTAGAATTAATCTTTTTTTAGTTTGAGCATATAATTATCTGAACATATAATTATACACCAGTGTAATATTATTAGGCATATCATAACTATGCACTTGAAATATTCATATATACTTCAGATATTATTAGTAGAATTGTAAATATATAAATAAGTAGTTGCACTGTGTATAACCAAGTTGTTATGCAGAAAGCATAAAAATGGCAACGTAATTTTTAAAAAATAGGAAAGTGAACGTTTTTTTGTAAAACATAAATTGAAATGTCCTAAGCAATCTCTTTTTGAGAATTGCAGACATTGAATCAGTTGTTATACTACTTTGCCTTTATGTTCAAAGCATAATTGGATATGTACTAGTGTTGTACTCTAAAATTCAGAACTGTCTGGGTCTTAAAGTCTAGAACACAGGCACAATCTGTTTATAGATGTCTCTGCGAGGTTTGATTTGTAAGAGCCAAAGTAGCAAATTGGATCTGAATTTGCAAAGGAAGAATGTTGTATAATGACATTCTGTAGTTTGGCACTAGCCATAATCTGAATTAATAGATACTTTCACATAGACAGACAGGCTTCTGAAATTAATTTATGCAAAGGAGAATAAGCCAAACTCATGAGTTGAGTTCGTTAGACACAAACAGAGCAGCATTCATGAAGAAAACAGAAATTTAACTTATTATTCTGCAAAGACAGCCACAATATTATTCTGAGTTATGCTGGAACTCAGATAATTTGAATGCTAATGGTATACAAATCCAGTTAACAAGCAGTAATTGAGGTAAATAAATGTTGGAATGCTGTCTAAATTCTGCTAGGCAAACGATTTTCAACATCCTTGATGTTTTATTGTTCTTTTAGTAAGGTCAAGGGTACACTCCTTGGCCATTTATTTTTGAAAGTATTTATGTTGCTCTTATTATGATAAATTGCTTTGGGACTGTTAGTCATCTTAACATTTTCCAAAATAAAAGAGAAGAAAATACCTTTTACAGGGAAATAATGCTTGGGATTTAATATATAACATGCTATTCCTCATATCTACAGAGATTCCAGTCCTCCTGGTCATGGTTGTCTCAAATGTGCTTTTTCAAAAGGCAACTGGACTTCGTTTTTTCCAAAACAAAAAACAAAGTCCAGTTGTCTTTTGAAAAATCACCATTGGGATGCCATTCCTCCGTACAAATTATATGTGAAAGTCTCCCCCATTATGTTTTGTATAAACCTGGTCTGCATTTTGAGCAGTGTTGCACTCTGGTCCTAAAAATTCATATTAGAGAGGAAACTGTTTGCCATAGAAGGGGAAGACTTACTAATGGGATTAGATTGTATATCTTAATGCAGGGTTTTCCAACCTTGGCAAGTTTAAGAGAGTTGGACTTCAACTCATAGACTCGTGATCCAGGAGGGGCTGGCTGGGGAATTCTGGGAGTTGAAGTCCATATGTCTGAAATTGCTATCATTGAGAAAGTCTCTTAAGGGAATGAGATCCAGTGACTTCTTGGGTTCAAGTTTCAACAAGTAGACTCCATGAAGTGCGGGATAAGTTACTGAAAAGGTACACAGCATAACCAAAAATCTTTCGTTTCTTTTTCCTTTTTCAGGAATTTCATGTGGCCGTTCCTGCTTCCCTGCTTTAGGAATCATTGGGACGTGTGAACCTCAGCCTCTAAGAATTATTCCTTTTAGAACTTTTTCAGAAACACCAGCATACTTTGCTTCTAAAGATGGTGCAAGTAAAGATGGTTCGGGAGACGGCAGTAAGGTATACACTTTTTGTGCTTCAGAAAACACACCCCTATCCCACAGGTAGTCCTTGATTTATGACTGCAACTGAGTCTGGAATTATGGCTGTATGTCGTGCCAGTTGTGAAGTAGGACATCACATGACTGACTCAAGTTTTACAGCTGTCGGACATTTGAATCATCAGGGTCATAAGTACCTTTCTGGGAAGACCGTTGTAACTTTGAATGGTTGCTAGGTGATCAGTCATAAGTTAAGGACTGCCTGTAAAGCTAAGAAATGTACATGTTTTGAGTGACATCTTGAATCATGTCACCTTCCATCTAATTCAGTACAGAGAGATAGGCCCAGGGACCAGGTCAGAGGCCAGAAACTAAATCACTGATGAAAAAAAACTTAACTGTGACTTGGAATGCAATTGTCTAAATTTAAGCAACATGTTCATGCTGTCAGAGGACTTTTGATCTTATAAAGCTAAGTAAATGAAAAACTAAACACAGACAAATTACTTTAAACCCAAACTTGCTGTCTGGAGTTTTTAAAAGCACAGATGGTGATTTGGAGCGTAAATGATGTTGAAGTACTCGATGTAATGGTGAAGTTGAGCAATCGATGTTCAATGTTTAGAAATCGGTGCCTTTTAAAATTCAGCAGAGGTACTTTTCGGATTAAATGCTTGATACATTCTGCCTGGAGATTATCTTCAGCTTACAAATACGACTGGCTTGCCGAGGAAACAACAGCATTGAGCATCTGCTACAGCTGGCACCTTCCACTTGCGCTTTCTACCAACAATGAGAGTTTCCTGGCCTCGTTTCCCTGGGCTGCGTACGGAAAAAGAAAATGGAGAAGTGTTCTCTGCTTGTCCTTTTTGACAGCCTGGGGACTGACTTGAGCAAGAAGCAAATGAGTAGCTTTAACAGTAGGGAAAGGAAGCTGAAGGAGGTTCCCTAAAAGTTTACAGTTCAAAAAAAAAAATATCCTGCAGTTTGAAGTTGGTTCTGTTTACAGAACGCAAATGGTTGAATTTTGGGCCGGTTTAGCAACTTTTTTCCCCTTGATCCATTTGTATCAGAAACATCTTCACGTGAATGACGCTTAAGCATTCGCTGAGGATGCCAGTTTCAGTGACCTATGGAGGTATAGGCTGAAAAACAGCTTCTATACCAGAGCAGTAATTATATTGAATTCTACCGTATAGTAGTGGAATATTAATGCAATATCAGGTTTTCAATTCAATTGTATAGAATGTCAAAGATGTTTTTGTTTTATAGTTATAATGCACACTGAAGATGGCATTTAATTTTGTTGTACGAGGTGCAATGACAATAAAGTAAACTAAATTTTTTTTAAAACATTTGCTGTTATATTTGGATTTTAAAGAACACAACACACAGTTTGAGAGAGAAAGGGAAGACAAGGTTACAAGTGGAGATCACAACTCTTTGTGTGAAGGGGAGGGTAACTGCTAATCTCAAAGAAGATAAAGTGACCAAAGTTACAACAACACTGAAAAAAGAGATTTATGGCCACTTTTCACACTTATGACCATTTCAGCATCCTCATAGTCACATGATCAAAATTCAGATGCTTGGCAAGTGGTTCATACTTACGATGGTTGCAGTGTCCCGGGGTCACCTGATCCCCTTTTGCGACCTTCTGACAAGCCAAGTCGATGGGGGAAGCCAGATGCATTAACAACCGTGTTATTAACTTAACAATTGCAGTGATTCACTTAACAGCTGTAGCAGGAAAGGTTGCAAAATAGGGCAGAGCTCGCATCACTGTCTCAGCAAAAGAAAATTTTTGGGCTCAATTGTGCTCATCAGTTGAGGATTAGCCGGTAGCTAATTATAAATCTATTATCTGACTTTCAAGATCCTGTTTCTTTTTTTCTTTTTTTTTGATCAGAAAACTGCTGGGGAAGGCAGTGGTAAAAAGTCAAGTTCCGGAAGCTCAGGAAAAGGTGGCAGCCAGCTGCGATGCCCAAAGTGCGGTGATTTATGCACACATGTGGAGACTTTCGTCTGTAAGTTCTAGAAGAACTACCTTCTGACTTTCTCCATTTTTGTAAAAAAAATGTTGCATTACTTGCTCAAGGTGCTGACACTTAATTCGTCCTGAATGCCAGTCGTTTTGCAAAGGAGTTTAGACATTGATTCTTGAATGCCGCGGAAATAAGTACCATACCACCTAACATCCAGAATTTGGAATAACAACTACTAACAGCACAGGTTCATATTGCCGAGTACACAAACCGTGTCCTTGTGCTGTTTTAGTCCTTCTCTTTTATTTGCTAATTCAGCAGATCCTAATCAAAGAGATTAATGGTGGGTAAATACTAAAGCTTGTATCTCAGCTGTATAATCACCAGCCAACTGATCTTCGGAGATGTCAATGAAGCCCTCTGTCAGGGTTCCATAAAACATCAGCAACGCAATCAGAACTCCAAAGAATTGGGTTCCTGATGTCTTTGTAATATGCTTGAATCTTGATCTCTTAAATCATTTTTTTTCCTTTTTTGCTAACTTCAGAGTGATTTTGTTCTATATGCAGGATATCAGCTTTGTGGGTAAATCCTCTGCAATTGGTGGAATTGTGGTTATTAGCCCTAATTACTAGTGTATTTGCATTAATTGCTACATGGCAGTTTCCTTCCACCAAGGGGTGGGGCACATATTGCATGTCCCAAAATCGTGCTTTATCACTGTCGATGCTTACTCACTAACCAATCTTTCAACATGACCAGACAAAAAAACCTTTTATGTGATTTCTTTTCTGGTATCTCAAGTGGCATCATAAATCTAAGTTTATGTCCTCCCGATAGTTAAGATTATTGGAAATAGGTAAATTCAGGTTTTAGAAACTGGTTGTGAGAACTAGTTTTTTTTTTAACACAAGACTTTAAGCTACACTTCAATGAAATAAATTTTAATGCTTTTTATCTACTTATGTTCTTACCTTCATAAGAGTTCAGGGGACAAACCAAAGTTTATCTCAGAGCCGCTTTCTGAAATAGATTAGTATGTGGACAAGACGACAGTTTTGCTAAAGTCCTCTGACTGATATGGCATATTAAAAATTTTAAAGCACACCAGATTTTCTTAAAAGCACATCATAACTATTAATATTAATCCAAATAGCAAAAAAGAAAGAAGCTGTGCTAATGACAGCAATCTAAATGGTTTGAGTAGAAGGCTGTGGTGATATGTTATCAAGAAGCAAGTAATAAAAAACATTTGTAGACAAGAGCTTGTACCTGAATGAGATCTCCTGCTGCATATCAGCAGTAACCTAAACTCTATACTAGTTGGTCACTACCACTGACAGGCAGCATTTTAGGATTAGAGAGCTTTGTGCAGCATTGTGGTGTAATATACAATTTCCAGCAGAAATCTGTGGCCTTTGTTTTTGCCAGTCTCTTATGGAATAAGATTTGAAACATTCATCTGGACAATGGCTATTGAAGGACCATTTTTTCCCCCATTTCAGTGTGTTCGGCTAAAAAATAAATCCCATACACCAATACCCATGGCTCTTAAATGAATAAGTAAAATTGAATTCCCTTAGAAAGTAAAACAGATTTGATGTTCCGTGTTATGCTTGACTTCAGGGAGTTATTTAAATTACCTCAAAGTAGTTCACTTATATCCCTCTCATTTACAGGAAATGTCTGGTATGCAAAATTAATTATTTAACCATACGATGTATCATATGATATAATCAATAATCATGTAAGATGTAACACTTGAAGCATAAAGACAAGTAAAGAATCCCTATAAGTAATACCAAAATGCCATAATGTTTATAACAAACGGTTCTATTCCAAATGTGTTAAAGATCCTATCAAAATTTAGGGTTTGGTCAGTTTCCAGTAGAAGATGCACAAAAGGCATCTAAAATCATTAAAAGGACATGGTGCCAAAGCTGCAAGGCTACTGAGGAACTTTTTTTTCTTTTTAACTTTTAAGTTCACTCTCCAAATGAGCTGGAGAATAAAGTCCTTGTGATCCTAGATTGGGTTATATGGAAATAAATTGAGTTAGTCCCCAAATATTTAGATCTTTAAAAGTTAAGCTCAGGTCTTGAATTGAACTTAAAAGCATTTAGGAAGGCAGTGGAAATTCTGGATGAAGAGTTAAATGTTCTGATTTATAAGCACCAGGAAAAAAAGCCTGGGGTTGCCTCATTAGGTCCAACTGAAGGTTCCAAACTTTTGGGGAATTGTTTAAAATACTTGGAAATCATACTTTAAGATAACTTTAAACAATGAGAAAGAGAGTATTTGCTTGCTGTCTCAACCACCCCTCGGGACAATGGCCATTGATCCTGAAAATTGTTGTACACTAGTTTTTAAGTCTGTGTAAATATATTGTATATGATGTCATCCCTTTGTCTAAGAATGTGCATGGCACAGTAGGAATAAATAGACTGTAATCACAATGTATGTAGTTTTCAAGTAGATGAAAAGCTAATTTTCTGGGTGATCATTTTCAAAAAAATCTTGTGAAAATACAAAAGTAACAAACAGTAGTTTTCATTTGATTGGTCTCTTATGTGCAGAAAGTCAGCCAACGCTACATGGCCTGGGGCTTTTCAGGAGAAACCGGAATTGAGACTTGCATGGCTGGAATTTAGTCTTTGTCTGTTATTAGAAGTTTGTGAAATTTGCTCTAGGAAGTTTTTTAGTTTGAAAAAGGAGAGGCAGGCTCATGCTAACAAAATTCAGTGCTTTTGATACCAAACATATCAAATTGAGTTTTGAGGGGCCATCTGTGGACCAAGGTCTATTCTCCTCCTTATTTGAAAATTCTTGTTAACTCATTTTGTAAGCATTGTATTTCAAACCGACTGTTTAACTTGCCTGGTTGGAAAACCAGCTGTTGCCAAAGTAGGTTCTGATTCTGTTTTTTTGCAGCTTCCACGCGCTTTGTGAAATGTGAAAAATGCCACCATTTCTTCGTTGTGTTGTCAGAAGCCGACTCCAAGAAAAGCATCCTTAAAGAGCCAGAGACAGCGGCAGAAGCTGTAAAATTGGCCTTCCAACAGAAGCCACCCCCTCCACCCAAGAAGGTACAGCCAATTAAACTTAGCTGAGGGGACATCACCTCTTTCTTTATCGTATGCTTTTTTAAAAATGTAAATGGGTCTGCTAAATTACCCTAGCCCAGGGATGTCAAACTTGATTTCATTGAAGGCCCGCATCAGGGTTGTGCTTGACGTCAGGGGGCTGGAGTGGGCATGGCCAGGGCGGGCATGGCCAACTCGAGTCCTTTGCTGATTCCACGGCAGCCCCCAGGCCAGATCTAAGCACTCCACAAGCCAGATCCGGCCCCCAAGCCTTGAGGTTGACACCTCTGCCCTAGCCTGTGGCTGTCAATCTTCATTAATTGGGCGCTTAATGTACCATCTCTTATGGAATCATACTACCCTTTCCTCTAGATCAGGGGTGTCAAACTGGTGGCCCATGGACCAGACATGTTACATGCAAGCCATGGCCACCCCAGTTCCACGAATGGGAAAACATTGCGAAACATCACATGACGGCAAAGGGACGCTGCGAGTTTGACACTAGATGTTGAGACTCTGAAAAGAGTAGCAGAGATGAGCAACAGAGAAGATTAGGGAACTGGAGGTTAAAACATATAAAGAACGGTTGCTGGAATTGGTAGGTCTGATCTAGGGAAAAGAAAGACTAGAGGCGACATGATAACAATGTTCCAATATCTACCACAAAGCAGCTGTGAAGGCAGGACAAGAAGCAATGGATGGGAATTAATCAAGGAGAGACACAACCTAGGAGGAATTTCCTGACAATGAGATCAATTAATCAGTGAAAGTGTGTCTTCAGAAGGTGTGGCTGATCCATCACTGGAGGCTTTTAAGAAGAGACTGGAGAGCCACTTGTCTGGAATGGTGTAGATTCTCCTGCTCAAGCAGGGGGTTGGACTAGAAGATCTCCAATGTCCCTTCCACCTCTGTTACCATTCTGTCCTGTTATTCTGTTATAGTTTTTGTGACCCTTCGTGTCCATCCAAAAGTTTGTCTCCATTCCCCACGTTTTCCAAGACCTTTTAAAGTATTGGTACCATCTCATATTTTGTCATTTCCCCCCCCCCCCCCCAAGAATTACACTTTTAAAGAAGAAGAAAAGCCTCTTATGGTATTTTCCAAAATATACCTTGTTGGCTTTCCTAGTTTTCCCATACCTTCTTTGAAATATTTTAAACTCTATAGATTAAACAAGCTTTAGAAAAAGAGTCTTTGGTACAATTTCCATCTGAGAGCCTTCCCATCATTTAAAAAAAACAAACTCTGCATTGTCAATTCCCCAAAGCAATGGGGGAGATAAGGAATCTTAAAAGCTCACAGTATAAAAACAATTGCGGAAAAAGGAGGCCCTTGAATCTTAACAGAAGCTGAAAAGTAAAATACAGTCCTGAAACCTTAGCAGTCAGGTCTCCCCTCCCTCTCTGATCCTGAAATTTTATTGTTTGTCTCTGTTAATGAAGCACCTTCTATTGTTGAGGATCTGTTGTCTTTTTCTGCTAGATTTATAACTACCTCGACAAGTACGTTGTTGGTCAGTGTTTCGCAAAGAAGGTGCTTTCGGTTGCTGTGTACAATCACTACAAGAGAATCTACAACAACATCCCTGCCAATCTGAGGCAACAAGCTGAAGTTGAAAAACAAGCTTCTCTAACACCAAGAGGTTGGTAGAGCATTTTACGTTGCGTTCAGGAATAGTTTGGCACCATCTTTCCTCCTGCGGTCCTCGTGCAAGTGACTGTTTAAAAAAAAAAGAAGTGCAGAGACTGTTGGTGTTAATAGCTCACTTACACGAGGAGCAGATAATTGGTACTCATTATTCTCTCTCTCTCTTTTTAAAATTTTCCAACCTAGCGCTTAATAGCGCTTGTTTGTTAAAATTGTTGTCCCCCTGATTAGTCCTAAGGCTTCCTTAATAACTTAAAATAAAATAAAAAAATAAAGCAGAAAAAAGATAGAAAACATATATCTAAAAGAGGCCACAGAAAAGAAAATGAGGGGAGATATTTTTTTGAAAAAAATCAAATTGAAATACATTTTTTTTTTGAGATTAAAAAACAGATCTCCAAATGGAGGGATGGCATGACAGCATTACAATTTTTTTACTGCCTTCCTCTGTTGCAGTTTTTCTTTCTCGTTATTTTAAACTACTTTAAAAGCTACCTTAAATATCTATACTGGTTTCATGTTCTCTGTACTTCCAACACATAGGAACTAACAGCTGGAATTCTTTCAGGAGTTTGCCAATAAATTCACATAAGGATTTTATGGATACCGAATTCTGAATAGGATACTATTCCCTTAATGGATAAGCAGCTTGAATATCTTTGTTTCTGCTATAAGCAATAATAAAAAATGTATACGGCCAAAGCCAAGACAGCTATTTTCAGCATGGCATACATACTATTATTAGCAAATTAAAAAAAAAACACAGATTAATACAAATTTTCCCGGCCACAAGGAAGGACAAAAACCATTATTATCATTTTAAAAATTCATGTTGCAGCCATCACGAGAGTAGGTGACTTTATTATTAAGGCGTGTGGTTTAATCAAAACATTTGGTTTCCTATAATTATGCTAATATTAAAAAGGGGCATTAGGGATTTGTTACAATATAGAAGTAGAACTACTAAGTTCTTTAGACTTCAGTATGAAGGCTTCTTTGGGGTGGCACTATTTGATACCATTATACAGTAATATTTTCCCATTTTTATGCCATGTGAGAGGCTGCAATCTTGGGAGAAAATCCTTTTGAATTCAGCAGAACTTACTTTCTAGGTAGACATTTATTACAGGTAGTTCTCGACATAACGGCAAAAATTGAGCCCCAAATTCAAGGCAGTTGTTAAGTGAGTTCTGCCCCGTTCTACGACCTTCCTTACCACAATTGTTAAGTGAATCACCACAGTTGTTAAGTTAGCAACACAGTTATTAACTGAATCTGGCTTCCCCACTGACTTTTGACTTGTCAAGAGATCGCAAAAATTAATCCCATGACTGTGGGACATGGCAACTGTCATAAATACGAACCAGTTGCCAGGCATCTGAATTTTGATCACGTGACCATGGATTGTAAGCATGCAAATGGTCATAAGCTGCTTTTTTTCAGTGCTGTCGTAACTTCGTACGGTCACTAAATGAATGGTTGTAAATAGAGGACTCTTGTACATGATAAAATGCTGTAGAATTTGCTTTTTTTTTAAACTTCTATTGGCCATGGCAAAACTGTGTAGACGCTTGTATTAGCAAGTCTTCTATGTCATTTATAAGCTGTGTTATAACATTGTAAATATTTGACTGGTGAGTGTATTTGTGTGTGGGTGTGTGAGCATGTCTTTTCCTTGCCGCCACGTTGCTCCATAAACCTGTATTCAGAAGAGGGCAAGAGGTGAAGAAAATGTAGTGCTTTTTAATATAATCTCTATCTCTGTCTCCATCATATTACTATTTTCATCCTGTCTCTTAGAATTAGAGATAAGAAGACGGGAGGCTGAGTACAGAGTTACACGTAAGTGGTCTCTCCTCATGGCCTCCTCTGCAATATCTTTTCCCTTCCCCCCTTTATTTTAACCAGGAGTAGCATTTGAACCGTAGCCGTGAAGAAACGTTACAACTCCATCATGTGTTCATTTTGCAACCAGACCCCTGAGCCTCATTTTCACTGTGAAGGTTGAATTTGTGTCTCAACCTTGCTACTTTTAACCCGCAGGTGATGAAAGGGCATTGATGCGAAGAATGCTTCCTCAGGATTCACATATATATATATTATATATTTACCTAACTGCTTAATTTCTGTGCAGAAAGACACACTTATTGGCTAGAAAAGCATTTAACTGTGAACCTTTTCCTCTCATTTTACCTTAATGATGGCCAAACTAGAATGTGAGGACACTCCAGTGTTGTGATGAACGAATGGAAGAGCACCTAGTTCTAAATTAATCTTTTAAAAAGGATGCAATGTATAGGGTTGCCAGGAACAGTTGCCTTCTTAAAATGTTTCCTCTAACTTTACTGTGAAAGATTTACATGATTTGAAGAGAAATCAGAGATGTGTTTTTAATTACTTGCAGAATAAATGTTATTTCGTAATGGCATAATTCATAGCTGTCATTTTTTGTGGAAACTTGAATTATTTATTCAGTTTAAACGAAATATCTTTGCGTTTTGCTGAACCATTTGTTAGAACCTAAATCCTCCCTTGACCTGAACCAAATGTTTGTTTGTCTGTCTGTGAGTTAAGCATGTTTTGCAAGTGCAGCTGTTGTGGTTTTATGAACCATGGTTAATGGCTTAGCGTTGAATGTGAACTGCACTGTTTACCTCCAATTCAAACAGTCATGGTTGAAGCAATCCGTGACGTTTTGAGGTGTCTTAACTTAGCTATTGTGCTGCAAGACTGGCTTCTAATGGTCTTCTCTTTGGTGACTTCCAGGCAAGTGGAAGAATGCGTGGAATTGCAAATGCGCACACCGTATGACCTATCAAGTCACTTCGTTTCTCAATTTGTGGGATGCTTGTGTATTTCAGAACTTCTCCAGATTGCTGGCATTAGTCCGCACGGCAATGCTTTAGGGGCGTCCATGCAGCAGCAGGTGAATCAACAGATGCCTCCAGAAAAACGAGGAGGTGAAGTATTAGATTCTGCTCACGATGACATCAAGCTCGAAAAAAGCAATATTCTGCTGCTTGGACCAACTGGCTCAGGTGTGCAAGCCCTGTCGAACCGCGAATCAAATTTAGAAAGTATTGTACAAAACACAGTAGGTTAAAAATACGATAGTTACATCAATGTACTAGAGATATACAGTATATGTACTTGAATAATAATTGCGTTAGTTAACTTTATATAGAACTGTAAATATTTACTGTTAAAATGATATACTTTTTTTCTTTGCCTTTTTTAAAAATATTGTGTGTTTTTTCTTTTCTTTGACGGTGTATATATTTTTATGTTGTTTTCTATTACTTTTTGGTCACTCATTTTTAAAACATTAAAAGAATGAATAAAAAACACAAAGTATTTAATTTAATTTAATAATTTAATATCAAGATTTCTATACTGCCCCATTTCCCAAGGGACTCGGGGCGGTGTACAGCCAACTAAAAAACACATATAAACAATTTAAAACCAGTTAAAATTAATTAAATTAAGGCTGATAAAGTTATAAAATTTAGACAATAATTTGAAATTTAAAATTCAGCAAATTAAAATTTAACATCAAATTCAAAATTTAAAAACCCCTTAAATGTCAGGCCAGGCCGGCTTGCTGGAATAAATGAGTTTTTAGGGCACGTCGGAAGGCCTGGAGGTCCGCAATGGTTTGGATCTCCGGGGGGAGTTCGTTCCACAGGGTGGGCGGCGCCACAGAGAAGGTTCGTACCCTCGGGGCTGTCAGACGACACCGTCCCGACAGTGGAACCCCGAGGAGGCCTGCCCTGTGGGAACGCACCGGTCGGCTGGAGGCTGATGGCGGCAACAGGCAACAGTATAAATATAAAGCACATTTAGTTGAAAGCACATAAATAAATGTACTGTATTTTTCGCTCCATAAGACACACTCTCCCCGCCCCTGCCCCCAAAAAAGGTGGTGGAAATGCCTGTGTGTCTTATAGAACAAATATTGCCAGTCGTTTGGTGAATAGCAGCTGGGCCGTGGCAATGGGTCCTTTCACAGTGCTGATCTCCGCCCCTTCTTTCTCTTTTCTGCAGTGCAGGAGTCAATAGGTAGCGCTGGCACATGAGATGACACCTATCTGTGGTCCTCTCAGGCTCCGCCTCCTGCCCTCACTACACTACACTTCAGAGTATTATTTTTTCTTGTTTTCCTCCTCTAAACCTAAGTGCGTCTTACGGAGCGAAAAATACAGTATATTTATTTATGTACATAAACAAACGTTTATGTCCATTTGATAAAGTAAATAAAAGTTTGAATAAACGGGCAGAAAGGAACGGGATCTGTCCTGTAGCATGAATAGGTTAGCTGGCCCTAATCCTACTTAGCTACCTTTACGGATAGTTGGCAGCAGATTTTTTTATTTTTTAAATTAAGTTCTGTGCAGTTTCCTGCATCCCTGTCTCTCTGCTACTGGACAGACTCCCTCCCCAACCACAAGAAGCAATTAGAAAGCTTCAGTCCACTATTACCTACAAGGATATTGTTAGTTCACACAGATACTTTCCCATTATGTCCTGAAAAAATAAATACCTTCCAAACTGAACAAAATTCTTTTTTAGCCCAAAATACAGGAGAGGGGGAGATTTATTTCTGCTGCTTGAAGAATAGTTCTGCTCAAGTTAGTTCGATGATGTTTTAATGATTATGCAGTTTGCCTTTTAAATAATGGCCACCCCTGCTTTCCTGCGTTTCTCTGCTTATAAATCATACCGTCTCTTTTGTGGCTTTCTAAACACCTCTTGTTCCAGGATCTCAATTAGGAGTTGCTCCTCCAAAAGCTAATTTGGATTTAGTACAAAGAGCCCATAAACCTTGTAATGTTTTAATGCATTGGTTTTTTTTTTCCAGCTAGAACAATCACAGCCCCAACTGGTCTAATCATTATTTCCTTGCAAAATGAAATGCATTTGAAACTCCCAATTCTGTGATTTGCACTAACAGATTGTGTGGTGTTTTTTTTTTTAAAACGAATAGGTAAAACTCTGCTGGCCCAGACTTTGGCCAAGTGCCTGGATGTCCCTTTTGCAATCTGTGATTGTACCACTTTGACTCAAGCCGGTTACGTCGGAGAAGATATTGAGTCTGTTATTGCGAAGCTGCTGCAGGATGCAAATTACAACGTAGAAAAGGCTCAACAAGGTAAAACTGTTTCCCGTACCCTTCCCTCAAAGCATAACTAAGGATTGCTCCTTATGTCTCTAGTGTTTCTTAGTCATCCAGGCCATGGTTTTCCCAAAGGTGCTTTTTCAAGAGGCAACTGGACTTTGTTTTTTCTTTGAAGACGTTTCACTTCTCATCCAAGAAACTTGTTCACCTCTGAAGAGCTTGGATGAGAAGAGAACGTCTTGAAAGAGGAAACAAGAAAATCCAGTTGCCTCTTGAAATAGCACCTTTGGGTTGCTCCTTAAAACTTTGCTATGATTGAACCAGAATTTTTAAACAGTTTTTTTCCCCTTTGTCGTTTTTGTTTCAAGTGTATGTCCCAAGGAGCATTTTCTTCCCCCTGTCACTGTCATCCTAGGAGAAAACAAAAATGGGGTTCCCTGCGTGCTAATTGTATTTGTGTAATTCAAAAGCTCCTCACTTCAACTGCCTCTAATTTTCAGGCATTGTTTTCCTGGATGAAGTGGATAAGATTGGCAGCGTTCCAGGCATTCACCAGTTACGGGATGTGGGAGGAGAAGGGGTTCAGCAAGTAAGTATGGAGACCTTCACTTCTCACTGCGAAGTAGTTCCAGTTATTATCAAATTCCTGCCCTGATTGAGAGAAGAACCAGTTTTATTTCCCTGGAAGGTGGAAGACTGAGGCTGAAATTATTTTCTAAGCTACCTATCAGGTTTTTTTTCCTTTTTAACATGGGAGTGAATACTAAAAGAATAGTGAATACTAAGCGCTCCATGGCTTGGGACCCGGGTACTTACGGGACCGCCTATTGCCTCCATCAGCCTCTAGCCGACCAGTGCGT
>JAEANM010005780.1:0-15271 GCA_017656035.1 Myanophis thanlyinensis
TATTCTATTCTATTCTATTCTATTCCATGCCGTGCCATTCTGTTCCATTCCATTCTATTCTATTTCTTACAAAGAAGAGTTTTCCTGTGCAATCCAGCCACACCCATCTTCCATCCCACTTTCAAGAGAAAACAAACCTGAGAGAATCCAGTCCAAGTGTAGAAAAATAACTTCAAGTCTGTCTTTTTGCAAACTCTTTTCACTTCTCAGGGGGACCGCTGAGCTTCTTGCACCACCAAAAATAATTACTGAGGTATTTTGGGGTGGGTGGGGGGGTGGGCTTTGAAATGATAACTCTCACACCATGCGGGGAATCGCTAGTTTCATTTCTGCAAACTGCTGAGCAAATAACTCCGGCAGACTCACTTGTTGTAGAGTACAATGTCTGGTCTCCACACCAGATTGCTGGGGATCCGGATGGAATCTAATCCATCGTATCTGTCTTTGTCCCACTTCAGATAGGCATCGTGCCACGTCTGGCGAATCCAGAGGTAGACGGTCAAAATTTGGTTTCTCTCGTCCTGTAAGATAGTTGTAGCCTTAACTTGGGAAGATAGGAAGGTGTTTATCAGACTTAAACCTCTAAATAAAAATGATCCCGTAACTCCATTTGCTTATTGGTAGGTATGATTTGAACTGGAAAGTTCAAAGTTTATTATTCGGCATGCATGATTTCGATGCTTACCATATCTTTAATTTGGGAAAGTGTGATTTGAAGGGTAACATTCAGAACCATATCTGTGTCTTCAACAGGTCTGAGAGCATTGGAGTAATCTTCAAACAGTTCATTAAACAGCCTCTGGGCATATTTCCCATGCGCTGCGTCAGTACCTGGGTAGTACCAAAAGTTAAATTGCTCAAAACAGTCGCTTGAAAAAAAAACACATGCAATCAATTTGTCACGTTCAGGGGAATCGCCCAGCAACCAGATGGAAAGATTCAGGCCGTCCTCAACTTACGACCACAATTACGGCATCCCCACGGTCAGACGCTTGGCCATTGGCTTGCATTTATGAACATTGTAAGCGTCCGGGGGGGGGGTTGTCAGGCGAGCTCCTTTTTTGCAGCCGTCTGTCAGAAAGAAAGCCAACAGGGAAGCCAGATTCACTTAGCAACCTATTTAACGACTGCACCGATTCACTTAACAACTGTGGCAATTATACGGAGTGAAATTCATTCAGCTTAACCACTGCACAGCTTCACCGAACAGCCGTTGGCAAGAGCAAAACTCACTTAAGAAATGTTTCCACTTAGCAACGTAAAAACATTGGGCTCAATTGGGGTCGTAACTCCAGGACTACCTATAGAGAGAATCATTGGTTCCTTCTGGAAATTACGATTCCCACTGATCTGTCAAGGAAATGATAGCCCTCCTGGGGAAATCAATTTGGTACTAATTTTTCTCCCCGTTGTTCCTCCTTCCTCCACCTGCCAGGGTTACCTTACTTACCTTGAAGCATTCCTGCTGTGAAAACCAGGAGCGAGTAAAGGCTAATCATCCTCATAGCAGAGATGGACAAATTATATTGTTTTACCCATGAAAAGATTCATTATTATTCCGCCTTGGCAGACACCATCCGCTCGTTTCCCAGCTTGTAGCCAGTTTGGTCAGGTCTTCTTCCAACTTTTTCGTCTTTTGCGATCTTGCTCCCTTCCTGCCAGGTAACTTGAGCATTAGCTACCAAGGAACAAAGCGAAGAGTATCAAGGATGAAACCGGCCGACGACACGGGGTTTCAGCTTGGCGCTCGCATTTCTCCAGTTCCTAGAATTACATGCGCACAGTCTCCCGTGGAAGACGTCCACAAAGTTGCTACTCAGCGCATTCCCCCCACCCACCCACCCACACGGTAACTTATTACTGGCAGACCTTCAACTACGCATGTGCTTGGCTAGACTTTGTTGGATGTCTAGTAGAATTCGTCCTGGGGTCTTTAGCACCCTCTGAGATGGGTGGCTTTCTTGCAGACATTTAATTACCCAACTAGGTAATATAATCAGTGCTAACTAGCTCATACCTACCCGGTACCTGCATCTGACGCTGATAATGTTACCTAGTTGGGTTGTGAAATGTTTGTAAGAAAATCACCAAGCTCAGAGAGAACCAAGGACACACACATACACCCCAGTTCAATTCTCAGCTACAAATATTCCCTATAGGTATTTGGGTTGATGCAACATGATAAATCTTACACTATTCACACAGGCTGGGTTCACAGCATATAATAGATTATTAGCAAGAGGACTTAGATTTCTATGCTGCTTCATGGTGCTTTTACAGCTCCAAATGGCTCAGAGTCAGCCTCTTTCCTCCAACAATCTGGGTCCTCATTTTACCGACCTCAGAAAGACGGAAGACTGGGTCAACCTTCCGCCATTGAGAATTGGAACTACCAAATTGCAGGCAGCCAACAGGCAGCAGACGTAGCCTGCGGTACTGCATTCTAATTAAGAATATAGTTCACTGGGTATATTTTTATCCCTCCAAGTTTTTCATGTTTTATTTCTTCCTAAATAACAAATTACATCATCCATTCTGTTGTGTGCCGTCTGGGGATACAACTGTTTCATTAACATGATTATAGTTTATCGGATAATATAAATATCACATAATACAGTATTATACAATCTCATATACTAGAATTAATAATCATTCAATCCCATCTTTCTTACCATCATAAATTTGAATGTCTTTTATTTTTCTATTTCTTATTTTTGTCATCTAACCATTGATAGAATGTCTCCCACGTTCTATAATAATCATTTTGTTCTTCATCCCCTAATTTCCAACGTCAACCTGTTCATTTCAGCACATTCTGATATCTTTCTAATCACTGTTCCCTCTGTAGGGATCAATTCGCTTTTCCAATGTTGTGCAAATACAATTCCAGCTGCCTTTAGTACATGTAAAATCAAATATATATATTTACTTTACTAAATCCCTTTGCTAGAATGCCCAATAAAAAAGCTTCAGGTTTTTAAATCAATTTGTTGCTTTATCATTTTTTCCAACCATGTATGGATCTTTGACCAAAATTTTCTTGCCACTGGGCATGTCCACCACATGTGATAGTATGATCCAGGTGTCTGGTGACATTTCCAGCATTTAGCCAATTTATCCTTAAAACATCTTTGCCAATCTCGTTGGAGCAAAATGTCATCTATAAAACATCTTCTATAGGTTCTCTTTATAGGCAGATGGGTTTCTTTGATCTTGTATGAACCTAAGATAACGGGACCTGTTGTATAATATGCAGTTCTCAAATTAAGTCCTGCAAATTAAAGTCTGCTTGGGATTTAGATTCGGTGCAGGATTGGTCCAACAGAATGGGGTGTTTGAATTTTGGGCCGTTTGCTGACAAATATAATTGCCTTTTCTTCTTCTTCTGGCTTTTCCCTTTAGGGGTCACCACAGTGAATCATCATTTTTGTGCTTTTCTGCAGGGTAAATAAAAGTGCTTTACAAGCCACACTAGCTAACCCTCTGAAAGTACTCCACATTGTCCTTGCAAAAATGAATATAGTTTGCAGGATCCAATCAGGGTCAGTCACTAGGCCAAGTCTTCTGGGCCTTCAGAGCTTCCACGATCAGGGAACTTCTGCCTAGCAGTGTGCTATTTTGAGTTGTTTTGTATGTGGTGCTTGTTTGTGGCTTTTTAGATGTTGATCAGCGTGTTGATGGCTGGCTATTAAGTCCTTGGCTATTGTTTCTTTGTGCTGTTGTGGCCAAACTCTTTCTAAGTACCTGATAACCTGGGAGTAAAATCAACTCTTGTTGGGGCCAGTTTTCCCAGGCTTCAATCATTTCCCTGGCTGTTTTTGTGCCTGCTCATCCAACAATCTTAGTAGTTGTCCCAGAGGTGCTTTTTCAAGAGGCAACTGGCAATTAAATACATTTAATGGAATTTGTTCATACCTAAAAAAAACTGGGACAGTAATTTTATAGTCCAGTGATCAATCTGATCCAAGAAGCCTATTTACTTAACTACATTTATACAGTAGGCTTGTGTACTAGCCTAAGTGTATTTGCAGAAAATTGCTCTTTAAAGTAAATAAACTAAATAAAAACCCTCCAATAGTTTTTTAAACTGCTTGGTTAATTTTCCCAGGCTTTAATCATTTCCCTGGCTGCTTTTGTGCCTGCTCATCCAACAATCTTAATTGTCCCAGAGGTGTTTTTTCAAGAGGCAACTGGACTTTCTGGTTTTTCTTTGAAGACATTTTGCTTCTCATCTAAGAAGCTTCAGCTCTGAAGTGAAAAATGTCTCCAAAGAAAAAAACATAAAGTGCAATTGCCTCTTGAAAAAGCAGCTTTGGAGGACAATCAGGACCTGTAAATCTCCATAAATCTTGGCTGCCAAACTGAATGTATGTAGAATGTAGTTTTCTTTCCTAGGCTATTCATGCCCGTGTCTTCCATTTGAGTTTGAAGGCATGAAGAAAATGAACCAGAGAATCCAAAGGGAGATGAAAAGTCCATTCTATATACCTTGAGCAACAGCTGAGATAGTGACAAGAATAAAAGCTTTGAGAAAATAAAGTCTCTTGATACCATTGAAGTTTTTATATACTTTATTTCAACATTACAAAAATCCATTTGTAGCAAAGAAGAAAATAGTTCACATTCATTGAGCAACATTAAAATGCAGATAAGTGCAGCAATAATATCCTAAATACATTTGGGTTCTCTCTACAGGTAAATACATCATATAAAATACAATCTTTAGTGCTTTCCCTTCCTTTTCAAGTTAAGAGCCTTTATGCCCTTCTGCTGAAAGGAATACAGTAGGGTTTGTTTGGACAATGTAAAAAAGTATTAAAAAATATTGCACCTGAGCTCAATAAGTGCATAA
The DNA here is from genome assembly GCA_017656035.1 of Myanophis thanlyinensis. Taxonomy (NCBI): domain Eukaryota; kingdom Metazoa; phylum Chordata; class Lepidosauria; order Squamata; family Homalopsidae; genus Myanophis; species Myanophis thanlyinensis. Next base: position 4,853 of record JAEANM010005780.1, read on the forward strand.
CACAGACCCCAACCCTTTAGTAGTGTCTTCATGATTACATGGCTTTTCCCTAAAAAATACATTTTTAAAAAAATCATGCAGCAGTCACAGGAAATGACTGAATATTTAAGCACAGCATCCCAAATTTTTTACACACTATTGTTTCAGTATGAAATAGACCAAAAGTCATGGCTGTTGTACAACAGCCTCACTAGAAAAAAACAGTATTTGTATGAAAATGGTTTGATTCCAAAATCCCATCCTTCCCACCTCCAGACTCTTACAATTATTATTAATAAAAAAATTAAGCACAGTCCAATAGTAAGACTGGCTTGCAGCAGAGCCAAAGCATCATCAATATCATTTTGATGCTTTTTTTTTTTTTTAAAGGCTTTTAAAAGTTGGACATTTTATATCCTGGCTTCCAGGAAGTGACCTGCATGGCCACCTGGCCAAATAATGAATGAACCTGTTTGGGTAGCTGTAGCTAACCGCATGCGTGATAGTGCCTAAGCAAAAAGAGCTTACACGGTACTGTTGTGCGGGGAGATCCAACCTGCTTAGCGCGCTGTGGAAAACTTCCAGAAACCGCTGCTTGCACAGCAGATGCGAGCTGTTGTACAGGAAGAGAGGCCCTTCGCATTCGGGTCTCACCGCCAGATAATTCTTGAGTGCCAGAACGGGACAAAGCCACGGGTACTCAGAGGATCTCAACCAGTAGGTGATGCGCCCCGTACCTAACTTGGGGACCGCTAGGCGAATGCCAACACGGACTTCCTCCATTTGAATATCGTCTAAGCAAAGGAGCTCCGGCTGGTAAGTCAAGCAGGTTTTAGCTACCATCTCTTTCGGCCGAAGGGCCGTGTGGAAAGCCAGTAGAAACACCGCGCGGAACATAAGGCACTCGTAGAAACCGTCGCAGACGCTTTCGAGGACTCCCAGCGACGACTTCAGGGTCTCCAGGCTCAGCGGGATGGGAGGTTTTTGCTGCCACTTCAAGCCGGTGATCATCTGCAAAGTGAAAAAGTCCTCCAGCGGGTCCTGGAAACCGAACGCCTGGGACAGGTAGGAAAGGCCAGACAGGTAGGTCAGTATTTTGTCCATGGAGACCCCTTCCGAATCCAGAGACAGCACAAAGCCTCTGATCTGGAGTCCTGGGATGGGCCAGACCGAAGGGAACCGGTAAGTTGCTCGGTAGGCAAGGAACAGCACCAAGGCTCTGTTATACACGCTCCAAATCCTGGGGTGCCCTGCGCGCTCCAGTAGACGCAAGGCCTGGATAGACCACCGGCCTACAGGATGGGGCGAACAGCCAGCGAGGGCTTGGTTTCCAGTAGCCCATTCCCCTGGAAAGGAAAGGAAGCAAAACAGAATCCATCAGCAACAATTCACAAATAAATAAGCAACATTTTAAAACTTTAGAGAGAGGGGGGGGTTTTTTGCAATGTTGCTTTGATGCTAGACTTAAAACACTTTAGATAAAAGTTTTAAATGGGAGCAAGGCTTCAAACAGATAGGCAGCAGCCATTTCCCCCAATCTCCCCTTACCTAATGCTAACCAGGGTGGATTTGATTTAAAGTCCATTTAATTCAGAGTTTAAATCACGAGTAAAAAAAAACAATTTAAATCACAATTTTTATGATTTAAACAGGCATGTTTGCAAGCCAAGTTTGGGGGGGGGATCTTAAGGCAGGAGGAATTGCACCACCCTCCCACCCACCCCCATTAGGGATTTATTTCGCAGCAAAAGGGCAAACCATTTACTTTTATTTATTTTAATTTCTATACCGCCCCCTCTCCCTAGGGACTGGGGCAGTGTACAGCAAGTAAAAAAACACATAAACAAAATCTAAAAGCCAATTAAGATAATTAAGATAAGCTGATAATTTTAAAAATATTACGGTTAAAGGTTAAAAGGAATTAAGTTCAAATATAGAATTTAAAATTAAACGAACATATGAAAAAAACGTATTGAAGAGGCAGTGTACAGCCAATAAAAAACATGAACATACAACTAAAACCAAATTAAAAATTACAAATAGATATAATGGCCAATCAATTAAAACCCAGTTTAAAACAGTTAAAAACTAATTAAATTTGAAACTAGTTTAAAACAAATTTAAAACCCCATTAAGTACTAGGCCAGATCGAGTCATGGGGGGGGGGGGGAGAGAAAAAGAAAACACGCATCAATTGCATTCTTAAGCAACACGTGTGTCCACCCCACCCAGAGTTTAATAATGGATTTATTAATTAATTTATTTATTAATAATGGCAATGGATTTGGGGGGGGGGGTGAGATTGAATGGTAAATTTTAAAAAGTTATTAAATTTAAAAAAAAGTCCCAAGAACCGTGTTCGGCGACACACTGCGTATCTTTACTCTTGCGCCCACCTGATCACAAAGATCTCCCGCGATCTACTGGTTTCGGGAGAAAAAGAGCAGGCAGAAGAAAAAAGTCATGCATTTTTTTTTTTCCCACCGAGTTCTCGGCGCGCAAGCGCAGAAGGGGGGGAGGAAAGGGAAAACGCTTCACGCATGCGCCCGGAAAAAAAAAATCCACCCTCGGCGAAATACTTCGCCCTCAGTACGCATGCTCGCCATTTAAAAAGAAGAGGGAAAACGGTCTCGTCGCCCTCGGCACGCGCCGCTTTCTGCGCATGCCCAAAGCGAACCGAAAAAAACCCACTACTTTTGCTACTTACCGTCGTCGGGGAGGTCGGCGAGTCCTGCCGCTTCTTCGGCGTGAGGAAAAGGCTCAATTTTTCGGGTTTTCGCCCGCGGAGCAGCCACTCCTAGGTCGCCTTCCGAGTCCGAGTCCTCCGTGACGGAAGCTTCGGACGAAGCCCCGTCCGACTCTCCGGGAGGAGCGGAGAGCGCTTCCCTCAGGAATTGGAAGGCCGGCTCCTCGGCGAGGAGCAGCAGGGCGTTCCAGAAGCAGCAGTTGAGGTCGAGGGGCCTGGAAACGAAGGTGTTGAGGCGGCTCATTTTCAGGCTGAAGGACTCCGAACGCAGCTCCGGCTCTCCTCAGACTGGAGTGAGTTGCGAGGCCGAGTGCGGCCTATTTTATAGGCAAGAGGGCGGGCTCTCCTGCTGGGAGCCAATGAGCGATCGGACGGTCCTGCGAGGGTTCTGATTGGCTGTTTTAAATGGAAGGGCCCAGGTTCTTTGGATGCGGGAAATTCAAAACACTTCAAAGGGAATTTCGAGGCTTCCTTAGGTAAGAGGCTGACCTGCTCTCATCTGATTAAAGAATTAGGATTGTCGGTGATAGCAAAAGATGAAAAGATAATGGTTGGAAGAAGCTGGGCCTGGCAGCCGAGCCCTGGGCAGCTCTCTTGCCTGTAAAGTCACCAGGAGTCCCAGCCGACAAAACGGTCAAAAAAAACAAAGGAAGTTATTTAAAACCATTTTTTAAAATATTTCTTTTAAGCCTCACCCCAAAGGCCCTTGTGAAAAAAAAAAAATGGAGCCCAAGTTAATTTGATAAGGTCTCCTCCAAATTTTGTTTCTGTGAGAAATTGGTGGATTCATTTGTAGTTCATTCTTCAGAGCTTGGAGAAGCTTCTTGGATGAGAAAGAAGCAAAATGTCTTTAAAAAAAAAAACCCAGAAAGTTCAGTTGGCTCTTGAAAAAGCACCTTTGGGAAAACTATGACCTGGATGGCTGAGAATCTCCATAGACATTTAGTTATATGCTACAGAGCTGAAGAAACTTCTTGGATGAGAAGAGAAATGTCTTCAAAGAAAAACCAGTTGCCTCTTGTAAAAGCTCCTTTGGGATGAACTGGACCGATGTTCAATTATATTATGTGGCATATTTTGGGCTTCATTTTATATGGAGATTCTCAGTCATCCAGATCATGGATGTCCTAAAGTTGATCTTTTTTCTCTCAAAGGGCAACTGGATTTTACTGAACTCAAAAGATCAGTTGGAAAAAGCACCTTTGGAGTTAGGCCTCAATATTAGCTTTTTAGTAAAGGTGATATTAGCATTTTAGCATGGCAGTCTAGGCCTCTTTTCTAACTTCAAGAAAACATTGTTCTTGTTCTGAGTTCAGGCACTTAGTTTTTTAATATGTGAGAACTAATCTTTTCAGCTACTGAACAATAAAGAGTGTATTCTGTAAGTCCTTGAATACACATGCAAGTGTTAAGAAAGATGCAAAAGAAAAAGATACACTTGCAACTTTTAAGAAAGATACAGACCCAGCTGGGGACCAATAATGTAACCTATAAATCTTCTACTTGTGGTATGTTAACTTCAAATAGTATTTTCTGTTTTTCAGTTCTGTGTGTAATCAGTGATTTCTATTTGCTTATTGCTTTCTGATGTATCACATATACTGAATGTATCCTTGGTTTGTGTACCATCCCCCTTTTAACAAACACTTTTTGAAGGGTTTTTAAATGGGAACTAAGAAGTATGCAGCTTAATCCTATAGGTTTGAAAATAGCAAATCATACATTTAATGGAATTTGTTCATACCTAAAAATCTTTGGGACAATTTTACAGTCCAGTGATCAATCTGATCCAAGGAGGATATTTACTTAACCACATTTACACAGGCTTGTTGTGCTCTAGCGTAATTGTATTTGCAGAAAATTGTTCTTTAAGGTAAATAAAGTAAATGAATAAAAATCCACTTTCCTGGAAATTTAAGAACTACATACATTTTCAGGATTCAGTGACACGGTAACTTCTGAGTAAACATCTGAGTAGCAATCAGCTTTTATGAATTATGAAACTGCCTGTTTTCCTTTAGAAAGCATAGTCCTGCTTTTCCTGACCAAGCATTGTTTTAATTTGGAAGAATTGCTTGAAGTAAATTGCCTGGTTCAATTACATTTAATATATATACTATATATATAATATCTATATATTGATAGGAAGAAAAGTGTTTGGTTTCTCTTCAACACAGTTTGAGTGAACTACTTTTTCTTTTCTTTGGAGAGGCAGGTGTTTCCGGTATAAAAAGAAAAACATCTTTGTGGTTTCCCGGTTTCCTTTAAGCGTGTGTGCCATCATGTTCATCAACCAGCTTCTTTTGCGCTAGATTGCAGTACCGTGTTTCATTAAACATTTACCTATTTAAAAAATACCACTCCTATTTTTTAAAATGTAATATCTATAATAGAGTTTTTAATTTGGTGGGGGTGTTTTAAATGTTTCTGAAAAATTATGGCAACATCCTGTTGGACTTCATCAAGTTCAAGTCCAAATACATCTAGAATGTGTGTATTTTATTTCTACCTGCCAGACTTTAAATTGTCTTTTAGCATGTTTATTGTAAAGTTAAACCATTCAGATTTTATTTACAAAAAAATAGTATATTGGCAAAAAGGTATATTTTACATGCATAGTTAAATGCTATTGGGCAGGCTATTAAAGAGGGGGCCACTTATTTGCAATTTGACTAGAAAACTAAGATGTACAGGTAGTCCTTGACTTCCAACAGTTAATTTAGTAAGGTTCAACGTTACAGCCGTTTCACTATCTTAACTGCAGTGATTCCTTTAACAACTATAGCATGAAAGGTCCTGCAACAGGGCAAAATTTACTTAACAATTGTCTTGCTTAGCAACAGAAATGTTGGACTCAATTGTGGTCCTAAGTTGAGGACCACCTATATTTAGATTGACCTATGATACCTGAAAGTGCTAGCATTTATGTCCAACACAGGCAAGATAACTTTTTTATACTGAGTTAATTCAAAAATAATAGTATTTTTAGTTTGTGAAAAAAAAATCAATCAAAGATCAAACTTCATGTACTTAATAATGTTAATAATAAAATCCATCCTGGTTATAGGAAAAAATAACTAATTCTCATAAAGTGAATACTTAGCTTATTCCAGGAGAAAATGTTTTGGATTCTAAAACAAAACGTAAATATCTCAATTTGTCTAGACTAAAATAATAAAATAGGAAAACAATACCAGATCTATAGAAATATCAAGTTTCCATATTCTCTGGAACTCTTCAGTCTCGTTATTAAATGAAAGAAGAATGTAGACCTAATATTAAATCCTAAAGTTTTAAGGTAATTACAATGATTTAATTTTAACATAGATCTCTGGGAGCACAAGATGAAATTGAGTAGAAACCTTTTGACTAGCCCATGTGATAGTCTGTAATTAGTAAGAGAATTAAGAAAAAAAATGTTTGCTCCAAATAGATTAATTTCTGCTAATTACTAAACTGTTAAGATTACCATTAACAGCCACTGTCTATTAATTTCTGCTTATTATTCAATAGAAAAAAGTTCATAAATACAACCTTACAAAAGTAGAGAGGCCATGGATAAGTGCAGTAGTGTGCCTATCGTCCCTGTCATTTTATTTTTTTTATTCTTGTATTTATGTTATTATTTGACAAATTCTGATAAATAGAATAAAATGATGGCAATTCCACTTATTGTACACTTCAATAAAATGCTCACAAGTTTTTTCCCAGTTCTGGAGGCATAATGTAGCTATATTTCCTTCATTTTTATGGTGCATTTTATAAAAACAACTTGAATTTGCTTGGGAATGATTGAAGATGGCATAGGTAGAAGAGAAGAATTACCCTGTTTGAAATTTTAAAAAGGGTAATGAGACTAATTCCATTGATGAGATTAGACTGATTTCTGTTGATAAGATTGCCACCTTTAACAGTCAGTCATCATTATAAATTAGCATTGAATGAAGTAACATTAGCAACAACTTCCCTTCACTAATCTGTTAATCTTTTTTATTTACTAAATGTGTTTTATCTCCAAGGTGATTCAGGATTCATGTTTTTGTGCATTCAGAGCCTTTGGTGATTTTTTGGTTAAATACAAACTAATAAGCATCAAACTTCTAATAAACATGCATGGAATTTTGCTGTGGGTAGACAATGGTAAACTAGTTGTGTGTTTTTCTTCATATAATGTCAGTGAGTAAACTCTGTCTTAAAAAACATTTAATACTAACAGAAACAAAACAAAAAGATTAATATACCAGTAGATTCCTCTTGTATTTGTTATTTCTAGAATAGAAAATCTATTAGCTGTGGTATCAGCTGGATTTTTTTGAATTGTGTATTTTTTAAAGTAACTTTTCAAATGATAAATCATTTAAATTCTTTGAAGTAAAATGCAGTTTAAAATTACTTTATGGTATTCCTGCAGAAGCCTTCATGTTGGATTATAATAAACATAAAATCTACCCTGAACAGATTGTATACCTCTGTTGATATTAACTCTCATCTTTAAAAAATAAAGATTAATTACATCGCATTCCTATGTAGAACTAAATCTGTTGAAACCTTGTTTTAGGAACCAAGCAAATGCTTATTATTGTGGAATGGAATGATTATATTCCACAATAAAAACAAATCATACCTTAAGCCTTCTAAACTTTATGGGTCAAAGCATTCATTATCTGGAATGGATTGGGAAATGAATAAACAATCATTTGTTACTTTTGAAATTTGTAAGTAGCTTTATTGTTTAATTATAAAATCAGACCTGCTTGCTTTGGTGCCTACTGTTTTAGTAGCATCATTCTTATAAATCAGCAGATAAATGTTCCTGAAATATCTTGCTGCTGTTGGATTTTTAATTTTTATTGATTTTTATTTTGTCCTGTAGGAAGTTAGGACCCACCCTTCTCCTAGAAGAGTGAAATATTCTAGGAAATATTTAAAAAGCAGAACATATTTCCCTAAAGGAGAGACATGCTCTTGGAAAGCAGCCCCCACCTTTGTTAATAGCAGCAGCTATTTTGGTGCCAACTATTTGCAAGACAAAAGACTGGGCCAGCTTATCTGCAACACAAAAGACCTTTACCCTGAGGACATGATGGGATTTACTTAACTCAGGACATGGCACAAACAAAGCCCAAAAGCTTCAACCAAAGTTGCATCATGACCCATAACACCACATGGCCACATGGGAGCCTACAACCAGTCAGGCTACTTGCCCTTGCCACAGGAACACAAAGCAAGGTCATAGCCCAAGATATGATACTTCTATCCCTCCCTTTCACCCATGTGCCTTTTTGCTCAAGACCTCAAACCATGTGGACCTGTTCACCAATAAACCATCTTTCCAAATAGCCTCCATGTTTCCAGTGTCTCTATCACCACTTGGAACTGAACCCAGATGGACATTTCTTCTAGAGTCCCTTCAAATTAATATTGGCTCCTGACAACTGCATGAATAAGTCCCCATAGTTTTGGGGGGTTTTGGGAGAGATTACAGAAGAGGTTTGCCTTTGCCTGTTGCCCAGGGCTAAGAGAGAATGACTAGCCCAAGGACACCCAACTAGTTGGGAATCTAAGACAGAACTAGAACACCCAGTCTCCCAGTTTCTAGCCTGATGCCTTAAACACAGTGACAAGCCCACCACTGTTGTTTAAGGCTATTCTGTTCTTTTACAGCATTATCGGAAGAACGTTTTTTTGAACATTCAAGCTTTCAGGTTTTGCCTTCACAAGATAAACATTCCCAGCTTTTAACTGTTACCCATATGGCTTGCTTTATAAATCCCTTTATCATTCTGGCTTCTCCATGTTTCTCTTAGAAGGGGTAGCCCAGAACTGTACTTAATATTCCTTCTGTGGTTTGACCAATGCAGAGTATAATGCAACTGGACATCATGCTTTCTGTTCATTGTGTTTGTTCTTGTTTGGAACATTCTTTTCTGGACTATTTCTTTAGACATACTTGAATTATTGTTTTGAATGGGTTTCAACAGACACACTGTCTTGATTTTAAATGGAGCTATGGAGAAGAAGAGGATTGATTCAGGAAACAAATCTAACTTATTAATTGTTGGATCAAATTAAATTCCTAAATTAATTTCCACAGCTATGAAACAAGACACTAGACTATGAAAGTTTTCCTTTAATTTGTGTATCTTGTGTAGCATCGAGAAAGCCTTCCTACTCTCTGTTAGTATGTTTGCCAGTTCCTTGATGTTCCCCACATTAATATTGGAATTAATCTATGCTCAGCTGGGCCTTGATTGTTGATGGAGAAGTGTTTTGGTTCTTTTATTCCCTTTTTGGCTTACTAATACCGATGATTGTCCAAAACGTGCTTTTCCAAATGGCGACTAGACTTACTTGGGTTTTTTTTTCCTTGAAAATGTTTTGCTTCTCATCCAAGGAGCTTCTTCAGTGCTCACTGAAAGGTGGGGAATATGATACATAATTTGTGTAATGAAATGTCAGCAATAACCAAAACAAAAGAACCAAACTCAGAGACCATCAAGGACATCTCATTTCAACACTGAGCTATAAATAGTCTCCTTTCTTGTATAGCATTGTTTGATTTACTTAGAAACGCAGTGAATAGTTGCCAGCACATGAAATCTGTTCCCATTTTGAAATCTTGATTAAGAATGGGCAATGTTGTAACCCCAGGCAGTGTAAGTCTGATGTTTCTACCATCTTTTTCTGCTGGTTGTGATTGCTAAGAGCAGAGCATCTATACAATAGGTGACTGGATTCATTTTTAATCATGTTAAATCTTGTTTTATTTCACCTTACTATAGCAGAGAAACAGTAGTTGTGCAGATGCATATTACCGTATATATTAGAGCGATACTTTGGATTCAAACGGGGAAAATTCCCTCTGAATGTCCTTATGGTAGCTGTGTTTTCTTGGGATGACATAACTAGTGTGCATTCTGATGTACCTTTTCTCCTTTTGGATCCCTAGCATTGCACAGTCTGAATACTCATGCCACCAAAACTAAAGAAATGATATTTTAACTTTGGGTACTGTCCTAGATACTTCACCAATATATTCCAATGAGAAGTGAAGACTGGAATAATGTGGAGATACAGGGTAGCCCATTTGTTTCCTTAGAGACTGGCTTGGTACTCTTGATATTTGCTGTTGAATGAGTCAAGAGCCTTCCTGGTTCATTCTCTTGTGTTTTTATTTTTGTTTCCTTGCATATGTTGCAAGAAATTGGCTCTGGAAATGCATCCCAACCTGCCAATAAGTAATTGACAGCTGTCAGGTTTTCAAACATAAAAAGACTGGACCTGGTTAATTATTTCACAGACTCCTTATTTTATTTTTTTAAATGCATTGATTGCAGTCGTGAGCATGTAAGAAGATCCCTTTCTGTGGTCTACTCTAAACAAATTGTTCAGATTTCTGCAGACAGGTGGCTCTTTCGCCTACATTTCCCCTACATATGTTACAATCCTTAAAGAACCCTTTCCTAACAAATGAAAATAGATGTTGCATATACCTTTTTACTAGCTAGTTTCAGCAAACCTATAGTTTAGGAACATATGTGTGTTAAAGCAGAACATGCTATTTTAGTGTTCATTTAGAAACAATCAGTTTAGGGAGGGGGGAACTCCCCAACCTGCTTATTGTTTGACCAGTTAAAATGCACATGCTATTTTAGATGGCTTAAACTTCTACTTTTTATAGGAAATGACACAGG
>JAEANM010005781.1:0-19226 GCA_017656035.1 Myanophis thanlyinensis
TCATTCATTCATTGTTTCCTATGTTTCTGTTAGACCTTCTAATGTTTCAGCTAATTCAAAAGCCAGGAAAGAATGAAAAGGGGCAAATCTCGAGAACAGGTAAATGCTGCTTACACAATAAGATTTTCAAAATTTTCAACTGCTTCTGTAAATAATATCTTGCTAGGATGAATTATATAAGCAGTTGCTGCCATCATCTTTCAGCATACCTAGAAAATTTTCACCAACCAAACCATCTACTCTTAAAAGTATTTGAAAAGTGAATACTTTTTGAGTTTGAAAACTCAAGCTGTTGTTAGACATTTAGGGCTGTGTTCCAGAGATGCATCTCTCTACTTGACAGTGAGTTGGATTGGTTTGATTTAGAATGTTCAGATTTATTTATATACTTATTTATTTGCTTTATGTATGGCAGTATTGTGAGCTATTATCCGTGTTTCTCCAAAAAGAGGACCAGGTCTTAATTTCTTTTGACCCCCCCCCCAAAAAAAAACAGCTAGGTCTTCTTTTTGGAGGGTTCTAATTATTGACTCACCTCGTGGCAGTGGCACCCACAGCCCCGCCAAGCAGGAGACTGCTGTTGGCCCACTTCTTCTGCTGCTACTTGCTGCCACTCGCATGCATTGCCCCGGCCACCATTTTGCCTTCAGATGCCTTCTGGAAAGCCTTCTGCAGCCAATAACAGAGCTCCAAATCACCCCAGAACTCTATTATCGGCTGCAGAGGATTTTCCAGAAAGTATCTGAAAGAGAAATGGAGGCTGGGTCAATGCGTGCGAATGGCAGTAAATGGCCACAGAAGAAGGTGAGGCAGTTTTTGGGGATGTGCGAGGCCTGGTAAGTAGGGCAGCTCCACCCCCCATCTCCACCCTCGCTTATTTCTTGCCCACCCCCTGCACTCCAGGGTGGACAGGGTCTTAAGGCTAATTTTGTAGGTGGGGCTTAATTTCATTGCATGTGCTCAAAAATGTGATATGGCTTCTTTTCAAGATGGGTTGTCTTTTTGGAAAAACAGGATATTTACTTTTAATTTTGATGTTCTTGTTGATATTGGGTTTATTGTTGTTGTTAACTCAAACAGCAGATCTATAGGACTGCATACCACTCAGAGTTAGATAAGCAGAGTGCTGGCACCTAGTATAGTTCCTTGGTTTTGGGATCTATATACCTAATTCATATTAATATAGAGTCACTATGGTTTAACTTGAACTATTTATTAAGCTACAGAAGAAGAAGAACAAGATCACCAGAAACAAAAGTAAATAACAAATTTATAGTAACAAGACACTTCAGAACTACAGCTCTTTTAATATACAGCCTGCTAAGCTTTAGCTAGCAACAAAACCTGCTTGGGAATATATGAATCACATTGAATGAAACGTCAATATTACTCAGGTCATAGTAAGGAGACATCTTCAAGAAAATGTAAAGCTTTGTTTGGACCAAAGTGTTTTTTTTTTTGCTTTTTGTTTTTTGCTAAATATTTTATTCTTTGGAGCCTGCAATTTGAAATATATGCTGAGCATATGACTAGGTAACACAAAGATGAAAGATACCAAATAAGAAATAGATTCCCCAGGGTGTGAGTGTTGGGAGATCAAAATAAATAAATTCCACAGAAATCAAGCTTCATTTTTATTTCCTGAGACGTCAACTGTATTGCTCTCAGCAAGTCCCCTTTCCAGGCTTTTCTCTCATCAGGTAATCCTCAGTCTAATTTTACTTGAAAACACCTCAAGGTTTCACCTTACTTTGGAATTGACGGTAAATTTAGATGAGATATATATCTGTAGCTGTCATTCAAGCACATTCAATTATCATATCACGGTTTCATGATATGCACAAAGAACTAGTAAGCCATATAGCCGATCTTTGATTGAGGTAGGATTGAGATCAGTTTACCTGATAGAAAATGAGCATTTCCCCCCCCCCCAAAAAAAAATGATTTCTACAAAGCAGTGTGATTTTCAGGTATCCCTGGGTAATATTGCTGATAGCAAACAGGAACAACCATTCAAGAGCTGGCTTTAGGAGAATATGAGTCAATATTGCTATGATTCCTAACAAAAGAAGGCAAACCCTACTTCCCAAAAGCCCACATAAATTATTTATGGAAAAGGAAATCTGGGAGAACCCTTCCAAGCACTTCGAAAGTTTGCCAGACTAAGCACCATTTATTGGAATGAAAATGGCTTCTGAAACTGGAATTGTTCAGTGCAGTTGTTTTCACTTTGCTTCTTCCCTTTCAATAAATCTGGTTAAAGAAGCTTCTGTAAGAATCTTGCTTTCAGGAGTAATCACCTGTCAAGAGGCTGACATTAATCTCAATGACTGGATTATTTTCACTTTCAGAAGCCATTTTATCTCTTAGCCTGCTAAAGCAGAAATGTTCTCAGCCACTTAATCAAGATCTCTGTGCAGACTGGTAAAGAAGCCATTCTTTTGACTGATAGCAGAAGAAAGTCTGCACATTCAGAATGGGACATCTTTTTCCTGCTATGAACATGCCATTCAAAAAAATATCATTTACCTATTTATTTAGCTTTGCCAAGATAAGAGAAGATTATCTGATTGGAGTTTTTTGTTTCCCTTTATCATCACTTCAGCACAATATGTGGAATGTGATGATATAAAAATGAAGATAAACACAATCATTGCCATTTTATAGACGCAACTGTGATATTCTTGTCATCCTAAACAACTCATTAATCCAAATAATATCTTGCTGGTCTAATCCATATATATTATGCCATAAGTGCCTATCCTTAATATATATTTATTCCTCACAACAAAATATGTTGTAAAGAGAAAAATTGGATGTCCTACAGAATTCAGTTACCCTGCTCATTCATGCCACTATGAAATGTAACATAAATATATACCAAACTACAGAACCACATAGAGAAATCTGGGCTGTGAAATGAATTCTAATTCCCACAGAAATCAATAGGATTAAATATATATCGCTATATGTCATCCAGTGAGTGAAATTTATTTGGCATCTAGTAAAATAAAGTTAATTAACAGCTCCAACAATATGGCGCCTATTGGATTCCAATATTAGATTCCAGGCAGTCAGATTTTCCACTATGCCATACTCCTACAACAAGAAAATATTTATTAGAAATCACAGATGTGAATAGCAAACAAAAGAAGAATTTGTTATGAAACTTGGTCATTTGTAGTTAAATAGTCACCAAAGCTGTTGTAATTTATTTAGTTCCCTAACTACAAACATGAATGCTTTTAAACAGCATTTCAAATTGTTATCAACAGATGGCAAAACACGATAGCTTGTTGCTTTTGCAATCATTTTAATATTTAGGAATAAAAAATAATCATTTGTATTTAATACAGGCATATAGTAGAACTCTATCAAACCAAGCCAACACAGAATAGAGATTTTTGCCCTTTAGAAAAGATAGATAAAAAAACATGAGAATGAAGACAGAACTTTGGATCCTATTAATGTTACCACTAAGATAAGTAGGACAAGATTAAATTGCTTGTTCTCTCAAAATAGGATAGCTATGAGTATTCCAAAAAAGGTGAGTGTTTTAAACTTTGAGAATACAAGCAGGGTGCCTCTTCGTATTCATTAAGCCAATTTGCACCAGACTGAAAAATGACCCCACTGTTTTAAGGAACTGATTTTTTAAAGTTAATATAGCTCTTAAAGTAAGTGTAACTTGTACTTAATTTTTTTTTAATGGTGAAATGTTGATATGAAATAAGCAACAACGCCAGAAATTTAATATGACTATCTCAGTTCTCTGAATCTATTTTATATTGAGCATAATGTCAATAAATAACTCATTCCATTGCAGAGAATTTAACAAAGATTATAATATCTGAACAGTCAAATCTAAATTTACAAGTTATTTTAATACTGCCTATATAAAAGCCTTTTGTGCTGTTTCACAAAAGAGTCTACTGATTTTTTTCAAAGATGCTGCTATATAAACTCCAAGCCAACCCAGATTTAAGCATGATAAACAGAAAAAGAGGCAGCTTGTGAAGACTTTTCTAACAGTTTGGAATGTCACATTGCAATAGCTTTTGAAAAACTGAATTATCTTGTATTGGTTCCAAAACAGAATTTACATATAATCCACTGAAAAAAAATCAAGTTCTAGGACATTATTTAAAGTTCAAGATCGTTAAAAGTAAAAGAAAGGAATACAAAGTGACTTTATATCCTAGTGTTTTGGGTAACCCTTAGTGGACTTTTGTTCATTAGAATTAAATTATGAGATTTTAGGGAATTATTTTGTATAAGAAGAGATCATTTGTTGCATTTTAAGAGAGGGTAACAAATTACTAAGACTGTTTATATTTGTTGTGATGAAAAAGGAAGTCATTCTTTATATGTTCCTTTCCTTTTTCTTTTCTATATTCTTATTTCCCCCCTTCCTTTTCTCTTTTCTCTTTTTTTTCTTTTCTGCACTTTTTAATTTTAATTTATTTTTTCTTTCAGTTTGCATTGTTTTTATTTTTTTAATTGTAATTTTTAATAAAATTGCTGTAAAAAGAAATCCTCCATTAATGTTCCTTTCAATTTTTGCAATTAGTTAGATATAGCTACCTATAGCTGTAGAAAGAGATATTTAATAACCCATTTCCTGGGAAGTTTTCAGGAAAGATTAATACATTCTAAACGAAGTATCTATAACAGAATGAAGCAAATATAAAATGAATGATGAGAAAATTGTAATTCAATCAAAGACAAATGGGATGTAAATAGCAAATAAAAGTCTCTGGAGAAAACAGTCTATAGTCACGAAAATGGCAAGGTCCATTGTCTACTTGTCCTTTCGCCTATGTCCTTTCACTTGGAAGATATATTTGGAGGAAGTTTTCAGAAGGCAATTACAGTGTCCACAAAGATATGGAGAAAGACATATTTCTTCCCATTTTTTCACTCAGTTGAGTGTTACAAGGACACTGATGAAATTCTAAACAAAATGCCAATCCATATGATTACACTCAGATTTTTTTTATTTTATTGCCAAAATAACTCCCTTCCCCAAACCCCACAGTTTTGTCATTTAATGATCTTTTTCCTCTTCAGTTTCCAAACCCAAATGTGCAGACGCAAACTGCAAAAAAATTAGGTTCATTAATGAAGTTCAAAGAAAGAAGGAAGAAATAAAAAAACATAAGTGATGCAACTCTTTTGAAAAATGTTGTGTCTGGAAGGAAAAATGCAAGAAGGAAAAACTCCATGATTGGTGTTATATCCTATCTCATTGCCTAGCTCTGAAAAAACTTATTTGGCTACCTCGATGGCTTTGGGGCCCGTGAATGTGGCTCAATGATTGGGAATAACATGCTCAGTTATAGGAAAAGACAGTTATTATTATTTTAAATGTCCAGGGTACTCTGACATGTTTCAGGACATGAAGTCCTGAAAAGGGGGATTTGCAAAAGAGCAAAATAGCCACTGTGGTGTGATAAGCAGCATGTTGTATTTCTCTTGCAAACAAAGTGAAATGCATAGAACTTCGTATCAGCATGCGGTGTCTATTCCAGAAGCATTCTTGCTGTATTAGGAGAGGCAGCTGGGTGGCATGGTAAATGTGTCATTTGCTATTTGCCTTTGCTGTGACCTGGATTTAAATTCACAGAGGTGCAGAATGAGACTTCAGTTCTCTCACAAAGCTATTAAGCTCTACCACACAGACAGGGCTTGTGAGGGAATGAAAATTAACCAAAACCCTTCCCCGCCGTTGGTTGCCTTGTATATCCCAGCACTGATGTGTGTGTGTTGGGAGGGGGAGGTCCACACACACACATGCACACATAGAGACACGCTCACACACTCAAAAGCTTTGAGAGGGAAAAGAAATGATTTCTTATTAAAAGGATTCTTTCTCTGGAAAAGCAAAGTGCCATGAATAAATCTTCTGTTTGTTCTGAGAAGCCATGCAGAATAGTCTAAACAGTAAGCAAGCAACACAAACTAGTATCCATTTCAATATACACTATCTATTCACCATGCTTGCCAAATTTAATGGTTTTTAAGCAATGGCGGAAAGGAACACTGATAGAAAAAAGAGATTCACTTTTCCACTGTTTCGCACCGTAGCCAGCTTAGTTATGCTAAAATCTATTTTAAAAGATTCATTTGTAACCACAGTCTCCCCAAATTAAAAAGGTAATAAATAATTTTATCTTTGCAATAAATCCTCATGCTTACTCAATAAACCGCCAATATACAAATGTTGGCTTAGAGTATGATTTGTGTTCAATGTGTGGTATGGCAATGTATCCAAAAAGCATGGGAACATTTTAGAAGGTTAAAGAGCTGAACTCTTGAAGCTTGGATGTTTCTCTACCTCTACCATGTATTATGGTTGGAAATGGTTAACAGTGCGGGTATATGCAAAATCATGTTTCAATAGTGAATTTAAGAGGGAAGAAGAATTGCACATCTTTCCCAGATGGGAGGAAAATCATTAATAGTAAAGCAGTGATAACAGAGGTGAAATTCAACAGGTTCTAGCAGGTTCACTAGAACTGGTAATAAATTTTCTAAGCAGTTTGACGAACTGGTTGTTAGAAGAAATCTCCTTTTGTTTTTTTCCACTTTACAGAGTTAATCCTGTAAGGAAAGCAGGAAAAAACATTCTGATGTTATTTCTAGCCTAATCTTTATTGCCCTGCTTACAGAAACTGCCCACCCAGTCACATGACCCCCCCTAACCACGCCCACCAAGCCACATCCCCAGAACTGGTAGTAAAGAAATTTGAATTCTACCACTGAATGATAAGTGTCTGCACCCAGCACACAATACATTTGATATGGTACCTCATGCTGCAAGCAAACACCAGTCTTTACATGAGAATTCCCCCCAGAGGATGACACACTTGTGAGGAAATAATAATAATGAAAAATAGTTACTATTCTACTCTGGCTTGTTTTTAATCTTCATTTATAAACCAAGCTTTTTAAAAAAAAATCATTTGAGAATGAGAGTTATATATAAAGCCAGTGTCAGCTCCGGTGGTATTACGAAGCCCGGAGCTGATATTCTGACAGAAACCATCATGTGGGTCACCTCCAATGTTCAGCTGTAAGTGAAACAGCTGAGTGTCAGAAACAAAGCGGCGGTGGAGCAACAGAGGGAAATAGGCACCGGACCGGGCTGCTGATGCCGCCAACTGCCCCGCTGTGAAGAAAACAGCTGAGAGGTGGTGTTAGGACAGTGCAAGGCACCAGAACGGAACGGAATGGAAATAGCTATATGGGACAAGCTGCTGGGTGCCTTGAGAAAAAAATTACCTCCGTCCACGCTGAGGCCGGAAAGATGCAAATGAAACCAGCCCAACCACTCTCATGAATGTGGGGTGGGGCAGGGAGGGCGCATGTGCACAGGAGACAGGCGTGGTGGGGCATGATAGATAGGTATTTCAATGGTGGAAGGAGCACTGGCAGTTAACGTTAACTTCATTCACATGGGTGTTATGTCAGTACATACTGAGGATTGTAGTGGATTAAACTTTGAATTTCACCTCATCTTGGCTCAAGTAAGTTTCTGGTTTCTACTATAGGCTAACAGAACCTGACAGCCAGTAGCTAATGATTTACCATTTAATTGCAAGCTATAAGAATTTAAAAATAGTGCAAGAAATTCATTTCTCATGTCATTTTAGCCTTTGACTGAATGATGTACAGCACGGGTGTCAAACTCAATTTCATTGAGGGCCGCATCAGGGTTGTGTTTGATCTCTGGGGGCCAGGGTGGGCGTGGCCAGGGTGGACATGGCCAATTTGATGTCACTCATGTCAGGGGTGCCTGTGGTGGCCTGAGTGCTTTGCCAGTGAAAATGAGCTCCTGAGCTTTGCCAGTGAAAATGGGCTTCCTGCTCCATTTTCGTTGGCAGAGAGTTGCAGGAGGCCGTCCTAGCCAAAAACAGAACTCAGGAGCCTGTTTTCACTGGCAGAGGCACCACAGGCTGATCCTTCACTCTTTCCAGGATGGCCCCGTGGGCCAGATCTATGTACCCCATGGGCCAGATCTTGCCCCTGGGGCTTGAGTTTGACACCCCTGGACTGTACAGTCAGATGCTGACAGCTTTTCGATGCTTGAGCCATGGCATCTAATCTATTTTAACATCTTTTTATACTAAAATCAATATCTGAATATCACAATTTAAAATATGTGTTTTTCAAAAATTACATAAAGATATTAGAATCTTACAAGCTTTTCCCCCAGTAAACTTATGCTGTCCAAACACATTCTTGTCTATGAATTTGAATATTTTATGGTCTGCGACTACTGATGAATGTGATTTTTTTTCTACCCCTTATGTCAGCACATCTCAAACATGGTCCTTTCAGATGTATCAGATGACAATTCCCCATAGGACAATTACTCATAGGATTAGACAAGGACCATAAAGTAATGCCATACATTGCTATTTATACGATTGTTGATATCACATGATGTCAAACTCCTGCCACACAGCGTTATTAGCAGCATCTTTGTTTAATATAATTGTTCATCAATTCCTCTTGAAATGTGAACCACCAAAGAAATCACTGATGCCTGGGTAAATTGTGGCTGCATAAACTTACAATCCATCTTCCTGCACATCCTGATGAAGTACAGAGAATGTGAGAACAAAGGATCCTGCAGTATAATGCAACCAAACCTCCTTTTCTGTTCCCATTTTAAGAGAAATTACTAAGAGAAAAAAGTCTGCACCCAGCTTGGTCAATTTTAAAGTAAAAGAATTAAGCACCTCTGGCCTTTCAGCCCAGCCATGCCTACTGAAGAGAAGGAATTAAATGAAATGTGTAATTAGATCTGCTTTTTTTCCCCACATATGCACCAATTCAGCCATTAGCCTATGTAAGACAATGTGATGTGTTTGGAGGACATCCACTGAAGTATCACAGCAGGTTCATTCCCATTTTTCTTTAACAGGAATGCTGTTCAGCTTACACTAAATTGCCATTACATTTTGCCTGCACTTATCACAGATGTGCTCTGTGGAGTATCAATATTATCCTACAGTTCATTTTTTTTAAATAAGCACACAACTGTAAAATCATTTGCATAAACAACTTTCCCCAATACAATGCAAGCATTTTTTTGTATGCAATAAGAAATGCTCATAAAATCCCACAATGTGTAGAGTACCAAAGGTAACTGTGTCCTAATCAGCATGGCAATTCGGTAAACATGAATTGGGTTAGTTAAATCCATGGATTTAATTTTAATTTTAACTTAATCCATGGATTTAACAAATGTCTCTAACATTGTTTTTGTGCTGTGGTTTGAATATGGCTTTTTACGATTATGAATCACATCTGCTATGCTAGTGAGTGATTGTTCCTACGTGCATTGCAATCAGGAACTTTCTTCTTCTTCCTCTGTTAAAACAATTGAAAAAATCCCAGTAAAAGCAACATAAGAAAAACAATTAACACTTTTCTCTGATAAATAACTCCTTAAAATAACAAGTTCATAATTTATGAGTGGAGTTGCTCGGTAGAGAAACAGAATTAAAGCACAAGTATGGCTTGATTCATGAAGACAAGCTAATACATTGTTGGCCTTTCATTTCATTCTTATAGCTGGCATTTCATATTGCCCACAGAAAAATGACATATACACGGAACCTAAGCATGGACATGTGCTATATAGGATGAATTTAGTGAAGTTTACTTTGGACTATTGATGACATAAGACATTTGTAATAAATGAATACATCCTTTCTCACGTGAAAATCCAAGCAAAACGAAGTGTTGCAGAGTAAAGGAAGACAATGTCCAGCAAGGATGTGCCATCGTGTAAGAATTAGGGCATTTAGCAACACACCTCTGCTTTAAATCTGTGAAATCCAGAAGCATGGGAATCATTTTTATAGCACTTAGGCTTATATACCATACCGTTAGACTTATATATTTCATATGCTTTACAGCCTGTGGTGGGATACAACCAGTTTTATTACCGGTTCGGTGTGTGTGCACTTTGGAAAACAGCTGTTCCGTGCAATTCAGCTGAGTTACACAGAAAAAATAAGAAAGGGATATAAGAGAGGATAATGCAGGGGTGGGTGAGCTGATCCAAATCTCTTCACCACTACTGGTTTGGTAGAACCAGTGCGACCAGGCTGAACACCACCACTGTTTACAGCCCTCTCTAAGTGATTCACAGAGTCAGCACTCAACATATTGCCCCCAATAATCTGGGTCCTCATTTTACCAGCCTCAGAAGGATGGAATCCAGAATCGATCTTGAGCTGGTCAGGATCAAATTCCTGGCAGTCGGCAAAATTAGCCTGCAATACTGCATTCTACCCACTGCACCACCATGATTCTTAATCCTTCTGTAGTGACACAATATTACCAGAAGTATGTGGTATTAAATATATTGCCCCTTTTCCAAGCTCAGAATCTATGTTGCTACACCCCTAGGTGAGATTAATACTCTTTCTAAATTTCCCATGCACTTCAGATCAGATTTATGCCAAGATTCATACAGTGACAAATAAAATTGCAAAGCCAAATGATCTAGGAGTCTGCAGATTTATTAAAATAAGTACCATAGGTGAATAACGTGAAATTCCAATGCCCCAAAAGACTTTTCATCAGTTTCAGTGGAAATGTTGCAAACACATTCAAGCCCAGGAGATATGAAAAGTGATAGGATAACTAATGCCACTTGGAAATTAATGTGAATATCACATTGCACTGTTATTCTTTGATATGAAGCAAATCCTTTTGATATTAACAACAGCCTCTGCCTTTATAAGACAATCACAACCTTAGTTAAGGCTCCCCTGTTTCAAACACTCAATATCTATTCTGTGATATTTGAGGTAGCAGCTTAAGACAAATAAAAAAGGAAATTCATCAGATAGAGTGCCTACCAAAATCAGCAATAAAAGAATGCGGATACTTTCGAACAATAAAATAGGAGAAATTGCACACATATTTCAGTAAAATAAAAATATGCAAATAGCCTACAGTTGCTTGAAAATGAAAAATGACGTGAACCTGTGAAAACATTATAAATCTGTGATACTTTTAAATTCCCAAGATATGTATGTTTCATGCTAATCAGATGATTCAGCTTGGCACTTCAAGAACCATAGGCTTAAACTAGAATCTCTTTGATGTTACATTTATAGTCAAAAGAGTTAAATAAATTTCAGACTGGTTGTGGGATCTATTAATAAATCTCACCACAAATATCTTCTTTGATCCATCTCAAAATTGTCCTCCCCCCCGCAAGTCTACCAGCAATGTCTGCTGATGACACAAGCCCTTTAAAAATGTACCATATGAACTTCTGTAAAGTCTCTACACAATTTTTTTGTAGTACCCATTCAATGTTGTTATTTGCCTTTCCTGAAATCATAATGAATAATCAAATTTGTATTACTTTTTCTAAAATCTTGTGTGCAGACCTCAGGGTCCCACCCAAAGGTTGCTACTAAATTTGAATTATTGCTCTCTTAGAAGGAAAAAAAAAAGAATTAACTTGGGAATCATTCCATAAATTAAATAAATTGCATATTATTTAATTAACAGGATTATTCCAATGTTAATGATTTTGCCCTTCATATGCCTTGGCCAAGACCTTTTTTTCTATCAATGATACAGATCCAGAGATTCATCCAGCATACACTACCAGATTATGAAGCATAGCTGGGAATTTTTACCTTACTCTTAAAAAAAATTCTATTGCAGGAGACCCCACCTGGTTGAACTTAGATGATCTTAAAGTTACCACCAATCAAATCTGATTGATGTTTGGATATGAGACAATGAGGATATCTTAGTGCTATAGCCTAGGCTAGAAGAAGAAACAGCAAACAAATTGTGTATTATTGTCAGGATCAATATATGGATTATCCAGTTATCACCAGAAGTTTAACTCTCCTTGAAGGAATTTTCATTCTGTTTTTTTCTGTATGGTCCTCTTCTAGAACATGATTTGGGGTAGAAGCTTTTTCCTGAAATTCAGACATTAAAATCATTCTAGTACAGGAGAGAAAAATGTGGATGGGATTGTCCCAAAGGTACTTTTTCAAAAGGCAACAGGATTTCGTTTTTCCTTGAAGATGTTTCACTTCTCATCCAAGAAGTTTTTTTTCAATTCTGAAGAACTGAAGAAGCTTCTTAGATGAGAAGTGAAACATCTTCAAGGAAAAACAAATTCTAGTTGACTTTTGAAAAATGCACCACCGGGACAACCATGACCTGGATGACTGAGAATCTCCATCATCCAAACATTAGGATGGGCTTGCTTATTTTGGATATGATTGTTGACTTTTTTAGAAAAATAAAAAGTAAAGCATTCTCATGAGGACAGCTGTTTCCTCCACCATTTCATTTCTATGAAGTATAGAAAATATTATATCAAGTGGAGAACAATGTTCTCAATGTTGTTCTAAAGTAACTTGGAAATAGACAATAACTGATTTTGGTAGACCATCCCAAAAGTTAAAAAAAGAAGTAGTTTGGCAACTTTCAGAAGTCAAGGGAAGTTTGAAGTACTTTTTTACATCTTTGTTGAATAAAAGAAGCCTGGTGAATGAAGCACCATGATCCAATTTTACAGTAGCAGATTTCCCAGCAAGAGGAATGGATTTCCTCAGCCATTGAGAATGTTGATACAAATTTCTGATACCGGGTGAAGGCTAAAAGCCTTTTCCAGTCAAGTGCACCGAGCCCAAGATCAGACAGTGTGCCATAATAACAGTACAAAGATGTCAACTGCTTCTCTTGCTAAGAAATAACCAGCTTTCAATCCATTTAGGGTGCATAGGTGGGTGAAAGAAATATCAGATTGTAACTTGGGAATGGATGGATGGATGAATGGATGGACAAAGATAATTATAGTTGTCATTTCCTGGTTTTCTATTCTAAGTATGTCTTTTTCTAGTATCTGTAACAAAACATAACTTACAGTAGATTAGCCACAGGAATCTTCATTTATGAGCAGGGACAGAGGCAGAGGAATGACCGCATAGGGCAATTGCCTAAAAAACATATCTTTATTTGCTTAGCTTCCCTTCCCTTCATTAAGATGCTTGTGTACTCCCACTCATAAATCAGTCCTCCCCCACCCACAATTGAACATGGCTTTGGCATTTGTATTCCAGACATAATACACTCTAAATGTTTGCCATTATTTTATAAAATGAATATATTAGCAGAATGCATGACTCTTCTGGCTTCTGCAAGTGATCCAAGAGTGTCAGCCGAATGCAAACCCACTTGCCGTATCATCAATTTGTCCTGTCACAATTGTTCCTACCATGGGAAATGTCTTCAGGAGTCACTGTGCATGATTATTCTACTTTTGCACTTCCTAGTTTTCCATACAGTAAGCCACATGATAAATACTATGAACCACACGTTCTTACACATTTCCTTCCATGCATCTCTCCTTAATTGTTTTTTGTCAGGGCAACCTGGTCTACCCAATTATGGGACAGAGCATACTGCTTTCATTTTTATCTATACTAGTCTCCCTTTATTTCCTTGTCGGTAAAACATAAATGCAACACAAAAATAGTTTGTCACAAAAACGACTGCCTGTGAAAGCTCCTGGATTGGGACTGAAAGGCGAAAAACAGAAGCAGTATGGTCCATCATATAATTGGGTAGACCAGGTTGCCCTGACAAAAAAACATTTAATCTTTCCCCTGGTATAGACGACAAAGGGAGGAGATCCCATAGCTTAGAGCAGTGGTGGTGAACCTTTTGCTTACTGAGTGCCAAAAAGTATGCGCTTTGCGCGTGCCATACATACTTGCGTGCAGCTCATCCATGTGCGCATATGCAACCACACCATCTGCACATGCATGCAGCTTTTGAACATGCAATGTATGCATGCTGTGCACAGGCACTCACGCACACATGAGCAATTGTGTGTGCATCCGCAGGACAGCTCTGAAGACCAGCTGGATTTCCTGCTCCAATTGCGCGGATGCACAGCGAAAGCCCAAAGACCAGCTGGGTCTTGGCAATCGTGCATGCATGCATGCATGCACAATCGCATATGCATGCTCAGCTGGAGGTAAGTTGGCTGACAGCTTGCATGCCCAGCAAGATGGCTCTGTGTGCCACCTGTGGCACCTGTCCTGTAGGTTCGCCATCACGGGCTTAGAAGAACATCTACCTAATATGCAAGTAGCCCAAGTTTGAATCCCAGAAGTGTATGGCTGGATGATGAGAGCTAAATAGCTTGATATAGATCTATGCTAGTCTCCCTTTATTTCTTTGTCAGTAAAACATAAATTCAACATCTCTCCTTAATAAACCATTACTTTAATCTATGCTTAAAAGTCTGAATAGGAACATACACTTTCGCAGATTCATTTGTCATTGTGCAAATGAGCATACCACCCCTGTAAGACTCCAGTGTGTTCGTTATTCTATTGCAGCAAAGGCCTTGCTATGCAGCATATCAACAAGATCTCTCAAGCTGATAGAAAGTAGAAAAGGACTATTTCTGTGGCAACAATATTCCTGAAGAGAATTGTCTTACTTACTTGTCTTTGTTCTACTAGAACCAGATCACAAAAAAGCTTCTGTTCCATGCAAGATTTTAGATATAATAAACCTTGTACTTTGTCTTTAAAGATGATGAGTTCCCATTTCTAACTTCTACATCTAGTATAGCATTAAAGTCTATGTTCCTTTGAAAATTCAGCAAAGAATCAATTATTTTAACATTAAAAAAGAAAAAAGAAATAAAAAAGAAAGAATGAGAGGTACCTGTTTCCCTTTTGACTCACATACACGAAAATGCTTAATAATGTTGTTGTGAGCCAACATGATGGGAAAATATGCCAAAGAGATAATCTGTCTCCAATGCTTCCTTACCAATGTGTCCCCTAACCAGTCTGATTGAAAAGTAAATGTCTTGGTGGAAATTAAATTGTAGACAATTCTACAGGTAGTCCTCGACTTACAACAGTTATGACTATCTCAGCATCCCCATGGTCATGTGATCAAAATTGGCAATTGAATCATATTTATGCGATTGCAGGGTCCCAGGGCCATGTGATTCACCTTTTGTGACAAGCAAACTTTATGAGGAAGCTAGATTCACTAACAACCATGTTACTACCTTAACAGCTAAGTGATTCACTTATGGCAAGAAAGGTCACAAAAGGGGGCAAAACTCACTTAACAACTGTCTTGCTGAGCAACATAAATTTTGTGCTCAATCATGATCGTAAGTCAAGGACCACTTATTTATACAACTGTACATAACAGCAAAGTCACAGTTCCAGTGCTGGGAATTAGAATTGAGATATTATCCTGCTCTTTCTACTTCCAACTCTTTTACTACAGCTAGTATATAATGCTATAAAGCTTTCAGATTCAACAAAGTGGTAAAATGTTTCTATTCTGCGTTGAACTATTTTCTTTTCTGCAAGAAGGCAAACACTGTCTGTTAGGCACAAAGAGTCAAATGTAAGACAACTCAGATGTCACAACCCATTTCTCTAGCCTAGTAACAATTAGCACTTGGCTTGTAGCCCAGACCATAATCTCTAAATAATTCTGGCCCCTGTATGGTTTCCAGAGATCTCGGAAAAGGAGGAAAAGACAGCTATTTACCACAAAATGCAAGATGTCAATTGTTATTTGTGGATGTTCTTTTTATAGAAATAATCCATCATAATCTTATTCAGAAATATATTAATAAAACCATTAAAGCACTCCTTCCTATAGTTTATTATTTCCTTATAGCTTATACATGATTATATTTTCATAGTAATTAAGTTCTTATGCATACTAGTCCTGATACTTGGCTGAATAATTTTGAGACCATCTCGTTATAATGGATAACACTGTAATTAGAGTCTGGTTATTAGAAAAAAAGAGGTTAAATGGGGTTGTTTTTTTTTCCCATCGATAAAAAGAATGAAGGACAAAAAAGATTTCCAATAAGGGAGAATATTTGTAGCTTGGGGTTGAAATGATGGGTCCTTGGTCCTCTCTGAGGTTGTTTTCTTGCAGACATTTCATTACCCAAACTAGGTAATATCAACAAGCAAGTTCAGAGAGCACCAAGGTCTCCTCAAAAAGCTTTTATCCAAACACAAAGTTATCATCAAATATATATATAAAAAAAGGAAGAATACTCATAGGAATTCTCGGGGGGGGGGGGGGAAGAAAAAAGAACTAGTGAGAATAACAATATAAAATGTGACACTGGTAACATTTTTAACAAATTGTAGACAAATTCTGTGTCTATAGAAGCTTAGGAATTCTACCCAATTTGTTAAACATAATGTTATTTCACTTATTTGTCAAGGAGCCTTTTTTTTTTTTTTTGTAGCTATCACAAGAACTGCAGTAACTGAATGACAACAGATCATCATTTATAAGGGTGAGAAGGTTCCAGAACAGAGCAAGAATAAAACCTAATGCTTATCCAAAGTGAGAGAATGGGATAAACCTTTTGAATCACAGCCAAAGAGTCGTTGCCAAAGTCACGGTAAATGCGATTGAGAAAATAGTGACACTATTAATAGACTGGCTTCTTGGGGAAATAATGTTTATGTACGAAGTATTAGTGGTCTAACACGATAATAGCAGAGCTTTCATCAAACAATTCAGAAAGATTAACTGACTAGTAGAACATAATTCAACATCGAAGAAGTTGTTTACAGTGTCATTAAAAAAAGCTGCTCCCTTGTTCAAAAGTTTTATAAAACAGCTTGGGAAAAGAGGCAAATCATAAAATACTAGAAAATAACAAGAGAAGGGGAAGACATTGCATTTTGAGAAGAAATAGCTCTTTGCATTTTAAAATGATCTGGTAACCGGATATTATTACATGATAAAATCCTGCTGAGCTGATGAAAAAAATATTCATCAGTCTTCCTCAGGTACCTACCAAGAATTTATTTAGAATAAACAACAGTCCGTATTGGATTTGGCTGAAAAAATTACAGCCTCTCATACACCCTCTCATTTTATAGAGGTCCATAGAAAAAACAACAACAACACACCAATGGAAATAAGAAATGCCATTATAGCAGGAAAAAGGAGAGATAAATCTGTAAAAATTAAACTTTATGCATTTGTACCAGAGGTGAAATTCAGCAGATTCTAGCAGTTTCGCTAGAACCGGTAGTAAATTTCCTAAGCAGTTTGGAGAATTGGTTGTTAGAAGAAATCTCCTTTTGTATTTTTTCCACTTTATAGGGTTAATCCTATAAGGAAGGCAGGAAAAAAACATTCTGGTGTTGTTTCTAGCCTAATCTTTATTGTCCTACTTACAGAAACTGCCCACCCAGTCACATGACCTTCCCCAGCCATGCCCACCAAGCCACGCCCACAGAACTGGTAGTAAAAAAAATTGAATTCCACCACTGATTTGTACTCCCTCTAGCTGGGAGTTATCGTATGTGTTCCCTTAACTGAGTGTAATGTGTTAAAGGGGGGGTGTTAGCCTGTCTGTTTGGTTTATTCTAATATTTCTCTATTATTTGGAAACTTTTTTATGTTTTATCTGCCATGAGAACCAGTTACATATAGCACTTAAGACACCCAGCTTAGAAATCAGGGGAGGATGGATTCCAGTCCTGCCTCAGGTACAAATCTAAGTTGGTGATTTTGGGCCAACCACTTTCCATCAACCCTCAGAAGCAGGCAAGGGCAAAGCATTGCTGAAAAACATTGCCAAGGAAAATGCATGGACTTGTCCAGGCAGTCATTAGGAAGAAAAAGCTGAAGAGATTTCCAGGCAATTGCTAGGAGTCATCACTAACTTAAAAGCACAAAAGTATATATATAAATCAGCCCATATCTACATGCACAGCTGCTCTACTTTTATAATCGCTAAATTTTAATAAATGCTGTTGGATAAATTATCTGTTTCTATAAATGTTTCAAATGCAGGCTGAGCCCAAGTGCTTCAGATATTCTAACTGTAAGATAATCATAACATCCCAGGCTGCAAATATGGAGAATAGCATGAAAATCCAGCAACACTTCTATCATCGTAGCAATGGGACTGTATTAACCTTGCTAGCATGAAGGCGTTTCAAGTGATCTGAAGAATAATTTAATACTAAGGTATAGGTAAGATGGGTGTGAAAGGGGAATTTATATTAAACTGTTTCCATTTGTTTTGATTATTATCAACTTCCTGATCATTTTCACAAGCTGTTAAAATTATAAGGAATATAAACATTCCTGATTCATTCATTCATTCATTACATTTCCTTCAGCCAGTTTCCAGAATAGCTATACATGATTTATAAATTAAATCATCAGTTTGATTTAAAAATAAATTTTAAACAATCCACTTAACAACAGCTTAATATAAAACGATGAATTATATGGGCAGAATAAAGTGGTCTGACCTCTAAGAAAAAAAGCCATCTAATTTCACTAGTAAAAATGAAATTTAGGATGGTATTATTTTGCTATTACCTTCCCAATTCCCTGTAGTTTGCAAGCAGCTTCCTTCAGTTCAGTGAAATTCAAGCTCTCAAAAGTACTTGGTGACCCAGAGGACACAACTCTTCTCCTCAACTAAAATTCTGAGGGCAAAGGTACATACACTTTAAAACACAAGACTAGCTCTGCTTGTTAACACTGCAATAATTACAAGAAACTCAGCCTGGAGCTACAGGGCGAGGGTGCGGGAGATGTCAAGTCAAAGCATCTTTATTTCTTCACATGACCAGCACATTTCAAGAGATGAGAGCTCTAACATTTTGCATTCCTTCACAGGGCCTATGCCTCTTCAGTTAATGGATAACATTTGGTAATGTAAATTATAAACATTGACAATAAATGCCACCCTTGAGAATGTTCGATCTAAAAATATTATAGAAGGATTGCATAATATTGAGAGGTTTTCTGGATTGCTGACCATCGTGTTTGTTTTAATACAAAAAGGATTCAGTATTCTACTAAAGAATATGTGCTTCCATGGTTCTCTATTGGTCTAAATACTGCTTTGTTAAGTGATATTTACAGTTGCACTGTCAAATAGCTTATTAAGATCCAATCTGCTATACAGTTCTGTAAAGTTCATCTGTACCCATACAGTCTTTCACACTCAGTTTAAATAAATAAATTAAATTACGTGTCTATTTCTTGGATTATGATTAATCTTCTGACATATTTTTATAAACTCCTTTGTGATTCCAAAGTAAAAACAATACTCTCAAAATATGTGAGTGTGAGCCATGTAGTAGTAGTACTAATAGTAGTAGTAGTAGTAG
>JAEANM010005782.1:0-19223 GCA_017656035.1 Myanophis thanlyinensis
ATCGACTCATCACGTGATCGCTGCTGACGAATCCCAGTCAATTTGGAGTCTATGCTTCCTCCCACAATGGAGAATTTCAAATAAACAAACAAACAAACAAACAAATGTACTCTACTATTAAATCAGAGTCACACCCTAGTGAAAGTCCAGGAGCTCAAACACAATTATTTGGAGAAATATTTAATTAATTAACTTATGCATATTTAATTAATTAACTAGATAGCTAATTTCCAGAGATCTACCAGTTTATACAATGCCAAATTTAGGGTTAAATCATTTCAATTAACACTTGATGATAGTCGTATTCCTGGGAATAGGCTAAACTTCCACATTCCTAACAGGCTTCACCAACTGAAAATCCTGATTATTTCAGCCCTTCAGAAGCCCAATAAAATGTAAGAGGATTGGAAAATGCAGGAAAGCTTTACTCTGCAAATAACATCTGTGCCAGCCTAGCAGTATGGTTATAAATAACCTGCTACCTAGCTCCTAATTAAAGTTTTCAGATCACATCAAGTCTTAACAATTATTCTCTAAACTACTATTTGTATATATGACAATGTCAATAATCCAGGCTAACATCAAAAATGACCTACTTTTGACATATGGCTAAATGCCCTTCAATATTTTTTCATCTATGAATGCACTGCATTACCCATACTGCCATATCTCCCACACTAAATGTGTGGTAGTTTTCTCAATCAGTTTTAATTCTACGGGCAGAGATTTTCTTTTCATTCTCAGCAATATATAAATAGAGGACACCTTAATCCTACTGCTAGTTGTAACAGAGATTGTCTGGTTTTCACAGCTCATGACTGAGAAAAGACGATATGGCCGATGAGGAATAATTTAATTAATAGATAAACCTGACTATATTTTGAATATGTAAAATTAATGTTTTTCCTTACTAGGGGTACAAATTAGCAATTCAGCTACCTAGCATTTAATTAATTAATTAAACAATGTGAATTATTGCATGACTCTTTACTATTGCTAGACTTACTATACAGGAAAACAGCTAATTCCAGGTACTCCAATCTTGTATGTTTAGATCAAGACTGCAACAAGCAAGGCATTTATCTGTACCTTAAAAAATGATGACCCCTTGATGAATATGCATCCTAGATATATAAAGATCTATTTACAACAATAATATTCCATGGCCTAAGGTTGCCATATACTGTAAATCTATTTGGGAAATTATTATATAGGGGAAATTTCCACCCGTTGTCAGTTATATTTTAGCAATGTTCAAGACAACAGTGTCATGGCTTAGATTCATATCAGCTGGGCTTAAAGAACCATCCATTTCTGCTAGAGAAGTTATAGAAGGGGGGAAACCTCTTTTCAAATGAGATCAGAGACTGGGAACCAACATTGAGAAGAAAAATGGTTCCCTAGAGATATGGAGAAAAAATTCAAGTATAATTGAAACCAAGAAAATTCTGTTTCAGGAAACTATAATTTCTGGAATGATAGGTAAAATAATGTATTTCTGTGGTATTTATTTTCTCTGAATAAGCTCTGTAGTTGTATGTTTTATGCAATTTAAAACCTCTTTAAAGCAGCACTGCCTCTAAATTTGGCACGGATCAACATAATATTACAGCATGCTTTAGAATTTTACTTTTTTAATATTTTTAAGTTGTGATGTGTAATTTGAACAGCTCAAAAGGTTTTATCTCTTTTGCTAATCAATGTTTTGTGTTTAGCTTTTTATGTTTTTTGCATTTAGCTTTTTGCATAAAGTGATTTGGATACTTAATATAGGAACATCTTGTTTTATGCTGCTTCACTTTACTATGTTTTGCAGATTTATGGGGTTTTTTTTACAGGATCCTCCATCAGCAAAAAGATTACGACTCGCTGAATGCTCAGATATTAGCATTCCTAGAAATAAAGTATTTTTTAATCAAGGTATGTACATTGTTTTGTAAAGATATGCTACTGCAATGGACTATAGCATACTGTAAATATAAGTTTATATGCATTGGGAAACCAAAATATTTACGTAACACTTTATGAAACTGAACCTGCAATATCTCTAAGGTATGCCTGTATTTTTGCATTTCCCTTTTTAAAAAAAAATCATTTCATTTATATCTTATGAGATTGTCTCTCCATGTCCCTGGCGACAAGCCTCAGTACTACAAGATCAGGAAGTGACACTATAAGTTATGTTTGTGGGTATTTGTTTATAATCGCTTTAATTTCCTCCTGAGAAAATCTACATGGTTGCTAAGACTCAACTTTAACTGGATAGCACCCAATCAAATTGTCAGAAAAGCAGCTCAGCTTGTAGAAGAAGCCCTATCTCTTTTCACTAGGGCAGGGGTGTCAAACTCACTTCATCATGGCAGCATCATGTGACGCATGGGACTTTTTTCCCGTTCATTAAACTGGGCGTGGGAGTGGCAACACTTGATGCATCGGGCCCGTGAGCCAGGAGTTTGCACTTAGGGGGTAGGGGGAAGATGCTCTGAGAAACAGGTGGTGGCAACAGCAGGTACCAAGCCACTAACCAAATCAGGAGATGGAGCTTTAATATGTTGACCCGTGAGCTTCTGAGAGAGGAGGTACAAGACATGCAACCTTTTACCATACTGGCAAAGCTGTTGCAGACTTACTTCATATGGGAAGATCAACCTTCCTAGCTGTGTAAGAGCTTATGCTGGAAAGGGGAACATTAAGTTCATATAGAACTGTTGTATAAATAGAGAAGACATATAACTCTTCAAGGCTGGGAAAGGGATCACTAAGAGTCAAACTGATTTGAAAAGGCAAGGAGGGGAGAAAAAACAAAGTTCAAATCCTGGATATGACATGCGTATCTACATGCTGATTTCCTGTATTCCACAGTAGACCAATTTTCTCTACGTATCTGACTTGTGATATCTACATGAAATCTAGCAATACCATGTCCTTGAGTTCAGTAAGAAACACAGAATTGAATTTCTGGAGAGGAGGCTCATTGCCAAATCTGAATATGAAGATGAAAAGCAAGATCACTCTACTCCTGCTTTGAATATTATGGGGGAAAGCCATATTTTAACTATGACAGTAAACAATGGCTAGACTCCTCGTTATATCTTCACTAACCATGCATCAAGTCACTTACGCCTTGTTTCAGTATCACAATCAAACAGTAGCCCAGATGGACCAGTTATGCTAGATGATGAACCAACTAGCCATGAAAATAAGGCAAAATTTACCTCAACCAGCAACTCCTATCCCAGCCCAAATCTAGATGCTATTGTTGTAACTCTCCAACAATAAACCCTTACCTGTTAAATATGAGGGAAGCTTTGGCAAATGTGTAGTTTCCTCACTGTGTGTCCCTCAGCTGAAGGATTTTCCAAAGCAGAATTAATAATCAGTCAACTGACAGAGGGAGCTCTACAATGGCCAACACTTACCATTGCAGAATGGTCAGGCTTGGACAATTTGACTAATTTCGTACCACTCCCAAGAGTGAACTTTGATGATCCAGTAAAATAAGCAACCACCAATTACACAATCCACTCTTCCTGATCATGTAAGCACTCGCCGCACAACTATATTGCTTTCTTTCAATTGCTAGCTCAGGATATGGGCTGAAGAGAATGGGTCTCAACTGATCAGTTTGGAAAGTTAAATTCAGATGAAACACAGAACTAACTCATTCATTAAGAGACCCCAGGGAATTTTAGTTTGTATATCAATAGAAGTCTCTAGGTATTACTGCACAGTATGGAGGCAGAGGAAGTTTATCATTATTCTCTCCCATAGTCTCAGCCCACCAGCCCCTCATCTGAGATTTCTAATGCAGCATGAAACTATTGTCCAAGAAAACACATGCAAGACTTATGTCTAAGAACCCATGGGGTGAATGTGGAGAAATTCAATTTCAAAAGGTTCAAATCAGATATAAAAAGTTAAAGAAATTTAACCCTCTTCGAGATCGGTTGGAAGCCAGGGAGCAAAAGAAGCCGTCGTGGGCAAAAACATGGCTGGAGTTAATAACTCAGATGCAAGAATCAGCGAAGCTACTTAAATTATAGATTTTGTTTTATTTTTTATGGACAGAAATCTGGGCCACGTGAAACTATATCGATGTGTGTCTGAAAAGCAGAGATCTTGGGAGTAGCTGAGAGCAACTTTTTCAGCTTGCGATTATTCACTTCCTTTTTCTTCTTCTTTTCAACTTTCTGCTAAATCTCTGACCTTGCTATATATGATAAAGATGTAAAACCCTTACTGGATCAATGGTGCTCATTCTGAAAAACAAACCCAGCTTTTTAACCATGGAAAGAAGGGAGGGGGAAAGATTACCATTTACCTCCTCTGGAGTAATTCACCAACACAGCATATTTTACTGGAGTATAAAGTGCCTCTTGGCAACTTTCCTTTCAGATGTCCCCAGCAGATGTACGGAGGGGGGGAAGCAGAGCCATGGGAAGAAGTTTAGGAGCCTCTCCCCCACCTCCTTAGCAGAGGAAGCCACAAAATTATATGCATATGTATTGAAAGATATCCCCACTACATCTTCCCCTTGAAGCATCAACTGAAGTGCTGTATTTATGGGGAGCGGGATTTTTCATACAGACACCCCAAACATTCCAGATCTGGGAGCTCAGAAGTTGGGCACTTAATTTTTGAGCCATGACTTACAGCATCATATATACAGATAGTAATAGAGTTACAATCACAGTGGAGCTCAAATTTATTTTGCTAAGCAAGGTAGTTGTTAAGTGAGGTTTCCCCTCCTTTTACAACCTTTTGTGCCATGGTTAAGTTGAGTGATTCATGCAGTCATCAAGCAAATCTGTCTTTCCCCATTGACTTTGCTTGTTGGAAGCCAGTTGGGACAGTTACCAAGTTGACCCCAGGACAGTGCATCTGTCAAATACATGCCATTTGCCAAGTACCCAAATTTTGATCACGTGTCTGTGGAGATGCTGCAATGTTCATAAACAGGAAAACTGGTCATGTCACTGTTCAGTGTCGTTGTAACTTTGAACAGTCACTAAATGAATAGCTGCAAGTCTGAGGACTGGATTTAATATGTATAGAGCTGCCTGGGGAATTCTAGGCATTGCTTAAAGTGACTGAGATGGAAAAACACTGATTTGCACAAACAGGCTGATCAATGTGGCCAGAGAGCCATGGGGACGCCAGGGTTAGAATGCAGAATTGCAGGTTAACTGTGCCGACTGCCAGCAGTTCGATTCTTACTGGTTTCAAGGTTGACTCGGCCTTCCATTCTTCCGAGCTGGGTAAAATGAGAACCCCAATTGCTGGGGGCAATATATTGACTCTGTAAACTGCTTAGAGAGGGTTGTAAGGCACCGTAAAGCTGTATATAAGTCTAAGTGCTATTGCTATTGATACTAGTTCAAGGCTGACTCAGCCTTTCATCCTTCCAAGGTGGGTAAAATGAGGACCTAGATTGTTGGGGAGCAATATACTAACACACTACAAAGTGGTATATAAGTCTAAGTGCTATTGCTATTGTTATTGAAGCCTCTAGTAGACTCTAGCATTTCATCAAATCACCAGTTGTACCTGAATATGCTCCGTCCACTTAGTCTATTCATCTCCCTTTCTGGGGTTGAGATGATTAATGGCCAACTCTTTTGTCTGAATCTACCAGAGTGCAATGAACTTCCTCTACTCATCATCAACTCTTGTAACTTTATCTGGCCTTTCAGTTACATTTCCCAATAGTCTTGGCTTTCAGACTCCCCATCCATATATTCATTGGGACCAGGAGGACTTAACCTTTGATTCTCTGGCAAACAAAACATATAGCCTGCTGAGCTTCATATCTCCTTCCCCACCATCCCACTGCAGGAACTCCCCCCCTGCCTTGCCTTAAATATGCAGACTTTGCTGATGTGTTTGGAAAAGGAAAAGGAAAGTACAGACTTGCTCCCAATTTGAATTTTGATCATACTATCAATCTCATTTCTGTATCTCAGATTTCCCAGAAAATGCCATTTCCATATGTCGCAGAACAAATGACCTACCTAAAAGAGTTATTGATGGCAACTTATAAAAAGGCTTTATCTGCCCTTCCAACTCCCCATTAGTGCTCTACCTTTTTATACATAGGAAGGTTCTTGCAGAACGACCACAAATTCAAGTTCTTGAACTCTAAAAAAACATTCAGGATTTTTATTCCTTTTTCCCTCCCCATCCCCCCAAAAAATTTATGAATTCTTACAAAAGCTCCCGGAGTAATACACTTTTACCAACTGGATTTCTGATTTGCACGAAAGGGGATTATAAATATTTAACTGAATTTGGTCCTTGTTATATCAGAAGTTCGAATATGTGCAGTAATAAATTATGAATTGGGCAGTGAGTGTGTCCTTCCTTGGTCACCCATATTTTATGACCTTTGCACAACTTATCATTTATTTAAACTATCTGCTTGTATACTGAGGATCTTGCTGTCACAGCCTTTATGCTAAACTAGAGAACCGTCCCTTTGATCTTTCGGTAATGGATTTTTAATTGATCTGCTGTATTTTTTTCAGAAGACAGCCCATTTCGTCTAGTTGTTTTTGTGTTAGAAGCACAAAATCCTTGTGTTTTAAAAGGATTAGACAATGACCATTAACCAGGGGATGCCCGCTTAGAGCTCTTTTCATGTCCCAGTTTAAGTGCCCACCGAAGTGGTAACTATTTATCTACTTACGTTTGCACACTGCTAGGTAGGCAGGAGCTGGAGTGAATGACAGCAGCACACATCAGCACTCGGGTCTCTAATGCTGATTATCAGCCCAGTGTTTTAACCATTGTGCCCTAATGGCAAGAGATTAGACTAGAAACCAGGAGACCATGAGTTCTAGTCCCAACTTAGGCGCACAACCAGGCAGAATGACATTCCCTCTCTCTCAGGAATGATAAATCATTTCCCAAAAAATTTGCCAAGAAAGCTGTGGTCGTATGTATGTATGTATGTGTATGTATGTAAAGAATTTCTGTACTTGGTAGGTATATGGTTATCATGAAGTCATGATTGTGTTAATGATAATTTAGTGCTGTGCTGAGATAGTTTAGTTTAGCAGAGCAGGTGAACCCTGCCAACAGCAGTTTATTCAACTAATCAGTATTATACAAATTCTGGGTTAGCATTTTTCAGTAACCCTTTTAACTGCCCAATAAGGTATCCCAATGTTAAATTCCCCATAGCATAGACAGATGAATTAGTGGCTTGCAATAAGGTTACTTAAGTAAGCTAATAGCAGATAATGAAGTGGAATTAGGACTCCCTTGTTCATAACTCATGCTCTGAACTATTACACTCTTAGTCTGTAAATGTCCCGTGACCAAATAAAGGCACTGCTTCACTATAAACTGAGAAATCTTTTGATAAATTTGCTTCTTCTGTTTGCACCTAACAAGAAGAGAATTCCTTTTATAATTAACATTCAACATCACATTGAATGTATTGCTTGCCAAATGTTTTATGTTGCAGCTTGTTATGATTTTAAGAGGCTTTGTGTTTCCTAGTTTGAGACAAGAAGGAACCAGCTAAAGGATACTCTTGTTTCTTTGATGAAGAAAACAGTTGCCTGAAATGGGAAATTCAAAGTAATGACAGGCTGAAAGACCGTATCCTGCCCTGTGCACATAAACAGAAGTCTGGCATCCTAATTATGTTGAGGCACCTACAATATACAACTGTTGTAAACTGAAGGAGAGTTACTATATAGAAGTGTTGCATACTAAGTAGCTATTGCAGCTACTGTGCTGCCATTCTGTCTGACACCTGTTCTTTGTCATAAGAAGCAATTTCCTCCTCCTATAGATAATTAGGGGGTGGGTGTTGATTTCATGTCTATTAGCCATTTTATTTTTGCAATTCATGCGACAACTTTAATACATTCAGAAGGCTCTGGAAATACGCTAACCTTCACTTCAGAAAGGTAAGAAAGTGCTTTGTTGTTATCGGCTTCATAGAATTTTATAGCAGGAAGGAGACTGGTTCAGTTCAGTACAAAATCTCTGAAAGATGCCCAAGTAGCCTCTGTCTGAAAACTTCCAGTGAAGGGAAATTCAGGACTTCATGTGGTAGCTTGTTTCAATGACTGACAGATCCTATGGTCAAGGGCTCATTCTTACCCCTAGCCTGACCCCTATTTTCTTCTAGTTTTAAACTATTGATTCTGATCCTACCTTGGGAGGTGACAGAAGCTAAGGTCACTCCTCTATGTGACAATTCTTCAGATATCTGAAGGCCATTGCCATGTCTCCCATTGATAAGCTCTTCTGCAATCTAAACATAGCCAGATCTTTTAACTGTTTATCACAGGACTTGGTTTTCAAACTGCTTATTGTCTTGTTAGTCCATCTTTGAACTCGTCTGTCACAATTTTTTTAACTACATTTCTAAGAACTGGACAAAGTGCTGCAAATGGAGGCTGAACACAGCAGAGTAGAGTAGAGTGGAATAATTACTTTCCACGGTCTCCCTGTGCTCTTTGTTAATGCATCTTCTAGCACTGCCCGCTCATGCTTGATCAACAAGAATAACCAGGTCTTTTTCACCAGCTCATTTTCAAACCAGGTTCCCCCACACTATACTTGTACCATTCATATTTTTTACCAAGATGCAGAACTTTGCAGTTCTTCCCATTAAATGCCTCCTGAATAGCTCAAGCTGTCTACAACTTTTTCAGTCTTATTTCTGCCTTCTTACTTTGCCTGGCCATCTGTGTTTAAATAGAAAAAGCAAAAAGTTTAAAGCAGCTTGGTAGTCACAGTTCTCAAGGATGTCTGGCTATTGTCATTTTATGAATGTAATTGAATTCAATTTAGATTTTCTTGGTTTCTCAAACAGCACCATGAAGGAAAGCTGCCATGACTAAAAATCTGTTTCATAATAAGAAATGGGGCTGTATGTTTATATCACCTTCATCACTTTAAGTAGTACTTTCACGCATATGGTGACTCTCCAGATTGTATAATATGACAGAAAACGAAGGCCTAAACTGTATGATTCAAATGCAGAAGGATTCACATTTTACTTCCAGTATCTACAGCAAAAACAGGATCACACAGTAAACCATGAAGAAAACATTTGTCTGAGGGCCAGGTTAGGTACTGCCAATAGAAGAACAGATGATGGACTAGGGATAACTGGATGTAGGTTTGATGAATAAAAAGATGAGGTAGATGAACCAATTAAATAGTATTTTGAATAGAAATAGATCCATCTATGGCATTTCCAGGTAAAATAAGCAGGTGACAGGTGGGAAAAAAAGACTATTGACTGAGAATATGGAAAATCAGTTGATGAAACTGAACTATAATTTAAAATCAGTCAACCTTATGCCAGACAGCTTCCTTGTGCAAGATGTTTCTAGAACATTTTTCAGTAAAAGAGTGGACTTTTAACAGCGCAACAAAGAAGATCTTCTAATGAAACCAGATCAGTTTTATGAGTAGCAGAAATGGTTAAAATATATTGAAATCTGAGAAGAAATTACATTATTTTTTTAATTTTAAGAAGTTTATCATAAAGCTGAGGGAAGTGTAGACACGATTAAATAACAGGAGACTCCAGGAAGCCTAAAAGCTCACTTTGCTACAAAAGACAGCTGAAATGTATCTGAGATATTAGATCGTTTTCATTCTACCACATGACTTTTGGCATGAGACAGCATTTGACATGCAAACTAATTTCTGAGGAACAGAGTTCTGCATTGCACACATCCTCCTCTGACTGCCTTGTGATTAGCTTATTTAATTTTAATCAATTTAGCTAGGGTTTTTTGCAACTTAGTATCCCATTTAGGAATACTAAACAAATGTAGGCTACATAATTGATTTTAGGCAGTAATTTGTTGTGGAAACCTAGCAAAAATAATTAATTTTGTAATGAGGTTAACTGCATTACATAAGCTTAGCTGCAGTGCTTGAGAAACTTGCCTTGCCTTGAGCTTCTCCACAAACAATTCCTCTAGACCTGTCTCTTAATTAGTTTGTACCTATATGAACTTGAAAATATGTACCATTTATTTTTGGAAGTTCACTACTCAGAGAAAACTTAAGTGCCCTGCTAGATATGAATGGCATGTCTTCTTAGTGGTGGTCCTTCAATTAGGAAATGTCTTTCTAAGTAATTTTGCTTCCTCAGAATGTTTCTTTGGCTTGTTTCCTTTCACAGGTTATTGTACAGTAATGCAGATCTGAAACTGTAGTGAGAATAATCTTGAGGAACAGGAAGAAGAGTTGCAGCCAAGACAATTGTCAGGAAAGAGAAATCCAAATTAAAAGCAGGAATGTAATCAGAGGAAAATGTTTCAGACAGTTCTTCCCAGCTCTCTTTAGGATAATGGCAGGGATGAGGTGGGTATTATAATATTTTTTTTAATGTGTCAAACAGGTACAAGATAACAAGTATAAGAACATGAACATGAACATAACAAAGGAAGTAAATACAAGTAAATGGGGACAGTAAGACAGGGATGGTAGGCACGCTGGTGCACTTATGCACGGCCCCTTTACGGACATCTTAGGAATGGGGTGAGGTCCACGGTAGATAGTTTGAGGTTGAAGCTGTGAGGGTTTGAGGCTGTAACAACGGAATCGGGTAGAACATTCCAGGTGTTGACCACTCTGTTGCTGGAATCGTATTTTCTGCAATCGAGTTTGGAATGGTTTACCTTGAGTTTGTATCGATTGTTTGCCCATGTATTATTGTGATTGAATTTGCAAGATTCTGTTACCTTAACCCTTTAATAAAAGTAGTTTTGTATTCATAACTTATTGTTTGTATTCATAACCAAGTCTAGTCTGCCTCAAAGGGTTGATAAAATATTTTAAGATGTATATTTCTAACTGTTTGATGTTTTGCTAACTTGAGAATTGCTTGATATTGTGGGCAGTTAAAATGGGGCTGTTTTTATCAAGACATGACATTATATTCTATTATCAAATCAGTTATTTTAGTTTTTTTCCTAATGGATAGCGAATAAACTAAGCCAAACTAAACTAAAAGAAGTAACAATTTATAAAGTTAAGTGCCCCTCAGTCTAAATTTATTCTTGATGAACTCGTAAGTATATCTGTATAATTATCTTGGCAACAGACAGAAATGGTTTCAGTTTGTTTTATTTCCCATAGTCTATGGATTGCCATCCAAGGACTAACCAGACCCAACCCTTAGTTTTCAAGCCCAGACAAGTTAATCCAATTCTTATCACTGTTGGCATTACTTACAGAGATGAGAAGAGCAAATTATTTTGAAGGCAGGTAGATCTACTCTTCTTCTGCATTAATGATAACCTATTTAATAGGTTGGATATTGGCTAATGAAGCATTTGCAAGCAAACAGCTAAGCTCAGCGAGCGCAAAGGACTCGACAGTTCAACCCTGAAGTGCATATATTCTCTTCTATTGATACCTATTTAAAAATATCTACAGATTAAATCTTTTCTTAGGAATACCTGTATCACAGGAAGTCATCTCTATGATAAATATTTGGGGTTTGCTGTAGATTGTAAACACATACAATATCTGTATGCAAATAACAAAAACACTGTTATTTTAAAGTAGTGTTTCTCAACCTTGGCAATAGGAAGCTTATAGACCACACTGGTTGGGGAATACTAGGAGTTGAAGTCCACATCTTCAGGTTATCAAGGTTGAGAAATACACTATTTAGAAACGCTGCTCTAAAGCATGTTGTCTGAGAATGATAGTATTCATAGTCCAAGACTTGCATAGAGTATGAAAGGCAAATTCTCTCCTACCTAAGCTGAACAATCATTAAATAAATCAGTATCTTTCTTTATGCTGATGTCTATTTTTTCTTTTGCTTCTTAGTGTGTTCTTGACTTTGAGTTCTAATATACAAAATGGTAATTTTGCAATGCAAGCTGGTAGCTATATTACTATTACAGTACCAATTCAAAATAACATATGTATTTTATTTACAGCATTTGTTTACTTTTAAAAATGTCCATACCACCCAGCTCAGCTGGCTCTTAGAAGATTTATTTCATGGATTTATTTTTTCACAGCATGTACTCTGCATTCATGTAAGATTTGAGACTTACTTTTATGATCTTCAGAGCAATAGCTTTTGCATACAGTCACTAATTAGAAGATGGTGGGTGGGATAACAATTTCTCAGTCATTTGTCAAAGATGTACAAAATAATTGGCACTTTGCTTCACAACGGAGGTAACACTGATACCAGCACAGCCTCAGGTGACAGCAGCTCTGCCTATTCAAAGACTATGAAAATCTGCAATCAAGGCTTCTTTCCAATGATGAGGCCTGCATAATGAGAGTTTTCCTAATTGTACAAAATCTCTCAATAAACCTAAGAAACTAATATATCAGACATAAAAAAGAATGATCTATTGCTGAAAGGGAAAACCACCAGAGAGAATCAAACAATAATATCACATTTGCTTAGACTGCATGGACCCCACCATCCCCTTTCAAGATACACGCAGGTCAAGTTTATCCCTAGAACAGCACAAATTAGACATCTGTACAGAAACACCCAGGGATATACATGGGAGTTGATTTAAGAAATTCTGTAAGAATTAAAATGCACAACTACAATGTGCCAATGGTTAAGAAAAAATCGGGAAAGAAGTGGTTTTCTGAAGAAACATACAGGAGAAGGAATATGCCTTACTTCCTTTCTGCCACCTCATCAGCCCAACCCAGATGAAGCTCCCACATTGCTATTAGTTTAAAAAAGAACATGTGAATGAATCCTTATCACAGAGTTCAAAGATGCCATTTAAATCACATGTAATTTGACCCTTTGGAATGGCTTTTCATAACCTAGTTCCCTCCAGATGTCTTTGATTACCATTTCTACTATCCCCTTAACCAGCGCAGTCATGGGCTACGTCAGCTGGGGATTATAGGAAGAGAAGCCAACACATCTGGAAAGCACCACACTGGAGAAAAGACTCCTTCCAAAGGAAGATTAATTTATCTTTGTAGAATGATTCTCCAGCTCTTGAGTTTAGGCATGAGAAATCTGTTTCATCCTTGTATCCTCTCAGTCATGATCTACACAGCTAACCAGATTATGGAGGCAGCGGGAATCTGTTTTAAAGCTTTGAAAAGCCGCTGAGTCAAGTTCGGTATAGATTATTCTCATATGGATTTGGTAGCATGGAGATTGGAACCATCCAGCTAAGATTTTTCAAATATGATTTTTTATTTATGTGTATGTGGTTGTTATTGTTGTGAACTCAGAAAAGATACAATGAGACTCTGTCCTTGACAGGAAGAATTTCTTGGATTTCAGTAACCTCAGGGACGCTTCCAATAGCTTTATAATACCTGGCATCACCATATTTTTTTTAAACTTTTAACATTTTTAGAAAGCTTAAGATACAAAACATCGAGTAAGAGAAAGCAACTATAGAATAAAAAACATTAGAGAAGACCTTTTAGGGGTTGTTTCTCTCTTTCCCTTCCATTTGTTTGCCATACCACTAACCTAAATATTTGTAGTTTACATTGAATGTTGAGGATAATTGCTACAATATGTTTAAGCTGTTATTTTTGGTTGGTCATGTAACTCTTTCACTAGAAACCATACATTTTGAGCACCACATCCTATTATCCTTCCACACAACACTGTTTTAAAGTGGTTGTCTACCTGTTCTTTTGGAATTCCACAAGCAACATAAAAATACAGCAGTTCTGATAGATACAAATGGATGAGGACTGGAAATTTCCAAAATCTTTTTTTATTTATATTCTTTTCTCTCCTCTATTATCTCCTCCTTTGAATTTTTTAAAATACAAATACAATGCTTGCTGCTGCAGTAGTTAAATACAGTATTGTAGGCAAACTCTGCCCACCACAGCCTGAATTTCAATCCTGACTGGCTTGAAGTTGACTCGGCCTTTCATCCTTCCAAGGTCAGCAAAACAAGATCCCAGATTGTTAGGGGCAATATGCTGATATTGTTCTGACCCAGGCCTTCCAAAATCACGAAGCCGACAAAACCCCTTTTTATTAAGCTAATGTGAATTTCTCCCATTCACATCCAGCAAAGTCCCAGCAAACAGTCTTTCAAGGATGAATTTACAACCACAGACCTTATCAGGCTTGGAAAGCTGCCAGGCCAATATCTTCCAAACGCAATGATGTACAAGAAAGTACTTGGCACGGAGTCTCCGAGAGTCACAAAGAAATCTTCACGCTAATTAAGCAAACAAATTGTCTCCTGCAAACTCCACTCCCCTTTCACTCTTTATTCCCTATGGGAGGGGCTATTCACCATCCACCTGTGCCTTTACTCCTGAGTTGGCCCTTGTTCTTAACTGTTCCCTTCTCTTGGCAGCTCTTCGCATGTGCACATTGGGAACAGGCTTCAGCTGTTCTTCTGCCCCACTGATCTCCGACTCTGAAGGAAGCTGATAACTGTCGAACGGCCTTGGCCCCATCTCTGTCTCTGATGCAAAACACTCATCAGAGCCTTCCCCAGATTACAGGACTGGCCCATGTTCCTCCACAACTTCCTCACTGTCTGAGTCTGCCACCAGCTCCGATGGCTGCTGTTGGGCCACAACAGATATGATAAACCAACCAGAGAGTGCTGTAAAGCACTATGGGAACGGTATATAAGTCAGCATTATTGCTATTAAAAGTCTTGCTTAGGGATTAGTGATATAGAAGAAAATGTTCAGATAAATTATTTTTTTTAGTTAATTTCTAGCACACCTTTTATTCAGGACCATTCCTTCCTCCTACATTTCCTCACAATAACAAATAATTCTGACAAGGCTAAAGTTTTGTGGCTGACAGACTATATTATATGCTGGGTCTTTAGTAGTGCCAGTCAGTCACTCAACTGCTGAACCACACCTGGCATCAAGATGATAGGGCTGATTTGCTATCAATGCAGCCCCTATTTTACCTAGCCATATTAGTCTTACAAGTCTGCAGGCCGTTATCTTAATACAAGCAAGCCCTTGACTTACAGTATAGCCAGTTTTTAGCAATCATTTGAAATTATGACCAGTCCTCACACTTACAACCGTCGCAGCATCCCCCCATGGTCATGTGATTACAATTTGGGATCTTGGAAAAGGGCATGTATTTATGAGGGTTGCAGCAGGGTCATTTGCCTTTTGCTATCTTCCCAGTCAACTTCTGACAAGCAAAACCAATGGAAGAACTATGTGGTTTGCTTAATGACCTTGGGATTTGCTTAACAGCCATAAGATCTGCTTTAATGACCATAGCAGAAAAGTCAATAAAATCAGTTGCAGTTACATGATGACTTAACAACCACACTATTTAACAAT
The DNA here is from genome assembly GCA_017656035.1 of Myanophis thanlyinensis. Classification (NCBI taxonomy): domain Eukaryota; kingdom Metazoa; phylum Chordata; class Lepidosauria; order Squamata; family Homalopsidae; genus Myanophis; species Myanophis thanlyinensis. The sequence continues at coordinate 15,292 of JAEANM010005782.1, forward strand.
AAATTTTCCAGTCCCTATTGGGGCTTTAAGGACGACTTGTCTGTTGAACCATTTACAGGGTGGATAAAAATTGATGATTTAATCAGATTTTTTTTATTTAAACCTGAATTTTTTAAAAAAAATTAAATTGGATTTTATTTTTATTTTTATTGAATTTATTTTAATAAAATGCTTTGGGAGTAAAAATCTATCTAAAGATAGTTTTCTGTTTAAGATACATTAATAATTTAGTTAATTTAGTATGAAATGGGAATTTAGTTATATAGCATGAGGCTGAATATTCTGCAATATTGGGACTGTCAGTGAGTCAACAGTAGGTCAGAGGAGGAGCCGCTATGGGACAGAGATGACAGTTGCTCTTTAAAAATTATGGTTTAAATCAAATTGATTTAAACCAAGTCTTTTTTGCTAGTGATTTCAATCAAATCCACCCTGACCATTTGCCTTAACTTCATGTATTCCTAGCCATTATGGTTTGGAAACAATGATTCTATGAACTGTGTAAGATTAGTAACTTATGGCTTATTCAGTACATCATGATTGCTCACTTTGGAAACTAAAGACGCAGCCTGGTCTTCTCCAATTCGAAGAGACACTTGTTCGGCAGGCAGACAGGCAGTCCTGCAACCAGCGAAATTTGAGGGCTGGATATGGGATGGCTTGTTTCTGTCCTCAGTGCGGAAGGGACTGCCACTCTCCAATTGGCCTTTTTAGTCACACTAGATGCTGTTTTAGGACCTCTTTTCAGTGCATGATACCATAGTCTCTCAAAACTTAAGGATGCCAGAAGAAGAAGAGTGATTTGTGAATTTAGGATATCCTAACCATTGTTAGCTGCTATCTGAACATTCACAGTGCTATTTGTTCATCTAATTCATGTTTTAAACGTTTTATTTACTTTGATTGGCAGAGGTTCCCCAAAGCCCAAACCAGATTTTGCTCATTGTTTGCTACCTGATACTGATTCTGAGTGAGGCAGGTGGTTACCACACAGGTAATACAAGGGACAGCAACTTTAAAAAAAAAAACTAGATATGCCTAAATTGGATATGAGATCTTCTACCTTTAATGAACGTGCTTAACCAATGAGCTATTCTTTTCTTTTAAAATAATGTATTTATTCACTTTCCAAGTTCCTCAGTAAGAACACAGTGACTAATGAGAAAATTATAACTGTGTCTAATTGCAGGGGTACATAATCTCATGATGCTGCACTCCAAAAGATTCATTTGCTTTACATTCTAGTATCATTTACACAAGGAGAACAAAAGACTTACATCTTTAATACAATTGAGTAACCATCTGGCATGTTTGCTTTCATGGTGGAAAACTAGATTTTAAAAAATTAACTGCAGATCTTAGGCTCTTACTTCATCGTAAGTAAGTTACAGCCAGACACATTCTGCAGATAACTCTCAAGCAACTGTTAATAAGCTGCAGAAGTAAACTAGCTGGGGAAGAATTTACATCAATCTATGTAATCCTTTCTTCCTGATCCCGATACAAATATAAAAGAATATATTTTTTTGTAACTCTGTTCTGGAACCATGACAAAAGTATTGCCTCCAAAGTTTACAGAAACCAAGGAAGATATGGTACAGTCATTAAACATTAAAACCATTTCTCTGCCATTTGGTTTTATCCAACAAGCAGGGGTGGTTTTTTTGCAATTTTCAGTTCCTCACTGAAGTTGAAAGTGCAGAGTATATTCATTCTTAAAAGATTAAATAAAGGTGGTCCTCAACTTTCGATCATAATTGAGCCCAAAATTTGTTTCTAAGTGAGATAGTTATTAAGAGGATTTTGCCCCATTGTATGACCTTTCTTGCCACAGTTGTTAAGTGAATCACTGCCGTTATTAAGCTAGCAACACAATTGTTAAATGAATCTGGCTTCCCCATTTACTTTGCTTGTCAGGAGGTCACAAAAGGGGATCACATGACCACGGGACACAACAACTGTCATAAATATGAGCCAGTTGTCAAGTGTCTGAATTTTGACCATGGGGATTCTGCAACGGTCATAGGTGTGAAAACAGTCACAAGTCACCTTTTTCAGTGTCATTGTAACTTTGAACTATCACTTACATGAACTGTTGGATGTTGTAATTGTTATCCATATAAACATTTATAAAAATCACTACAACGTAGATATGTAAAACCTTGGTAGAACTGCAATCAGGTTTTAAAAATAAACCGGTCCACTAAACTTGCGTGGATCTGAAACAATCCTATATGCTAGAAGCCGCTACAAGTCTCTCCTCCAGAAATATTTTTTATATTTGTATTATGCTTTTTTATCAAAAAAAAAAAAAAGCAGGATAAGGAAGAAGAGCATGTCTGTTCCGACAGGGAGAGGAGGGGATGGGAGGGAGGGAAGGGAAGGACTATTATTTCTTCAGTCAATCTTCTTTGGATTTGAACTAGCATTATATTTTGCAAAATATTGAATACCTTTAAAAAAAACCTTGATGGTTCTGGGAAATTCAGAACATTTTTGGCAGCGTCTAGAAGTTTGTGTCTTTTCAAGTGAAAGAGCCGGAAAACAAGGTCATGCCACTGGTTCCCAAGAAGTAACAATGACCGTATCTATTCTGATAGAGCTTGAAAAGAATCTTTGAGAAATTCACTCTTTAGCATAAGCCATGATGGGCATATACAGTTCTGTGCCATGATGGAAAGGGTTAAGTCTGAACTTTCACCTTCTGACCTAAATCAAAATGCAACAACATTATAAAGGATGTTTGTGACAAGCCTGTTAAATCATAAGGCTATTCTTTCAAAAGTCTCCATCTCATGGAGGAAATAATAAATGGAATGGCAGTGGGACAGAAAAGGAACCCATAACACATTGTGCATGTAATTTTCAGTAACAAAAAAAAAGAACGAAAAGCAAAAGGAACCGGTTAAAGCTATCTAGGCAAAAGATCAAGAAAAATTCAAGCTGCAAACAATGCACTTCCAAGCCAAACAACAATCAGACTTCACAGAGGCTCCCAGAGCTTGGCCTGGGGAAGGAACCCCCTCTGTTCAGGAGAAAAAGGGGCCTGCCAGCTTGGCGGCATGAAAATTGAATAAAGCTTTCCTTTGTAGCTCTGTCCAGCAGGGAAGGACAAAGAGCCTCTGCCAATGCAACATTTCTGAATGATGGAAACCTCAAAATGCCCCCCCCTCCCCAAAACCCACCAAGAGCAAAACCCAGGAAACGGGAGTCTTTATTCATGACTCTAGCTCAGTGGATTTCCCAAGTTTCTATCTTCATCCACAACTACAGAGTCTGACAATATCGTCTTTTACCACTCCTTTTGTCTGCCACTTCCACATTTAATTGCAAGTTCATGGGTATTAACTGGCCTGTGCAGCTAAATTCAGCAATCTTTATTTGAAAGGTTCCTTCCTTTAGAAAGGGAAACAACTCTTCCTCTGGTTTCATTTTGATTCCTTGCCTTCCCCGCCCCCCCTCCGTCCCCTACCCCCCCCCCCCCGCCCCACCCCAGTATGCAGGCATGCAGCCTCCTTCTTTTTTTGTCTTGGATACTCATTCGTTTAATTTGTCCCATAAGGGGAAAAAGCAGCAAGCTGTATTCATTGAAGAATGCTTGCACTCTGAAATCTTGCCACTTGTCTCAAAGAATACTTTGCTTCAGATGTTCAACTCATACTTTTTTCAAAGGCAAAATTTTCGATCAAAGTAAAATTAAATAGCACCCTTGGATATACACTGAGATAAGAAAAAAAAATGAACCATCAGCTTAGATCTGAATTATTCAGTACAGTGAAAGTAATATCAAGGAGACTATTACTGAAAGAGCTGATGCTAATCTACCTAATAGCCTACCTCAGGGGTGGGCAATTATGGCTCCTTCATGACTTGTGGACTTCAACTCCCAGAATTCCTCAGCCAGCATGGCTGGCTCAGGAATTCTGGGAGTT
>JAEANM010005784.1:0-19221 GCA_017656035.1 Myanophis thanlyinensis
AGGACTCGGGGCGGTTTACAGCCAATAAAAACATAATAGAAATACAGAATACAGTTAAAATCAATTTAAAATAATTAGATAGCGGCTGATTAGATAACAATTAAAAGTACAATTTAAATAATTAAAAACAAAACCATTATTTAACAACAACTGCAATAGGCAGTAAAATCATACTAGGAGACAATAATCAATATAAATCCTAAGGATACAAGCAACAAGTTATAGTCATAGTGGGCTGGGTGGATAATGGAACGATATAGCTAAGTCAGTAGAGATTCTCAGTCATGGCTGTCCCAAAGGTGCTCATTTTTTCAGGAGGCAACTGGACTTTCAAAAAACGCCTTTGGGATAACCATGACCTGGATGACTGAGAATCTCTACAGGCTTTTTGTCCTCCTGTCTTCCATTCAACAGGCATAGGTAGCCCTTACATTCAAATAGTCTTAACTTTTTTTTCTATCTATAAGCAGCCTCTTCCTGAGCAAGTGTTAGCCGTAAATTAACATGCTGGGCTTTGTGACTTTAGTTGATTAGCACCATTGGCTGGCTTGCCCTGCTGCGGGATTAATCTTGCTTGTGCTCAGTGGGGTTTTATACACGATGCTCAGAATTGAAGACAACCATTTTAGAAACATCCCCTTGGAGGCCGTAAGGCTTTATTACCGAGTAGGTACCTGTAAGATAGCGCGATAAGTCGAGGCAGCAGTTTTACTCTTTTTCTCACTCCCCACTTCTTTAACCTTCCTCGTTTTCGACAGCTTCTTCCATCCAGGCCTCCACCAGACACCGCAGATCTGGTATCTGTCCTTGCTGATGACAATGAAGGGCGGGAAATTCGGCTGCTCTCTATTGGGCCAGGTCGTCACGCCACGCCGGTGGAAAAAGATTGAGGGCTTCTCCCAGAGACCATGTGCCCCTTGGATCGGGTCGGCTTTTCCACCCAACTTCCCCGCCCTTTCTCCGCCCTTCCTGATCCCAAGACCTCCCGGCGGCGAAGCGAGCGACGGTGGCTATAGTAACCCCGCCGCCGGCTAGGCCCGCCTCTCGCCTTGCTTTGCCTGCGCAGAGAGGGAGGAGGGAGACGGAAAGAGCCGAGAGAACGCCGGGTCTCTCGGGACCGGCCCTACGAGCGAGGAGCCGGCTTTAGGCCGGGAACATGGGAGTCAGGATGGAGGAAAACGGCGAGCGCAGGAGGCGGCGAAGCAGCCCAGGTAGCGCGCAGGGACCGAGCGGGGTTCGGGATCTGCTCCCGTAGCGCTGGGGAGGAGGGCGCCCGAGTATTCACACTTAGGTCCCGATTGGCACCGCTGCCGGACGCCTTCTTTTTTTAGAGCTCCCCGAAGGAGGGCTACCCTCCTCATCCGAAGCTCTCTATCTGTGGGTGGCTGGCGACCGAGATCCAGATTCCGGCATCCCGTAGGAGCAAACGCTTCTCTGCGAGCGGGTCTTCCTCGCGCAGCAGAGGGTTGACGGTCTTTCTGCTTCTCGCGCCGGCTGGGGGTGGGATTCTGTGACCCAGCATGCACTTCTTCTCCGGCTCCGCTGTAGTTCCAGAATGCGCCGATCCAGGCTCTGCGGGTGGGAGAGGAAGCGGGGGTGTTCCCGTACCTGCTTGGCCTGCTCCAGATAACCCCAGGAGGGAAGGGACGAGGAGCGTGGAGATTTCCCGGCCTGGTCATCTCCACAGCAGCAGCAATTGACTTAGAATTAGGCTAACTTTGTCCCTTTAAATGTACACTAATCGGCACATATTAAAATGAAATTTCGTTGCATACGGCTCTCAAACGGTCACCACCTCCAATATACACTACATAAACATGACAACTATAAATAAGTAAGCAAGCATATACCCGCATATATTATATGGCACAGAGAAACAATCCAGTCTAGTTCGGATGTATACATGTACCTGGCCAGAAAAACGAATCTTGAAAGTTTACCAGAGGATGGCATAAGGGAACAAAGCTGTGACAGAATCCAGTAGTCCTGCTAGAAATACAATACTGTACTTCAAAACCCTCCCAGAGGGGAGCAGCAGAGAAATTGCTAGAGCCTAGGGGAGGGGGAAATTGGCAGCAGCAAGCAGGGTTTCTAAGACTGCAATGCACTTGTGCACTATTGTCAATGGACATCAGCCCCTCCATCTTTTGAAGATCAATTGGGGAAAGATGTGATACAGATAGTCCTTGACTTATGACCACAGTTGTGCTCAAAAGTTTCTGTGGCTAGAGATATTTGTTAAGGGAACAAACATTTCCTTATTTTGCCCCATTTTGCAACCATTCTTGCCACAGTTGTTGAGTGACTGCACTTTTTAAATTAATAAGACAATTGTTAAGTGAATCTGGCTTCTCCATTGACTTGGCTTGTCAGCAGATTACAAAAGGTAATCATATGATCCTGGGACACTGCAAGTGTCATAAATATGAATCAGTGGCTAAGTGTCTGAATTTTGATTACATTACTATGAGAATGCTGTAACAATCACAAGTATGAAAAAGAGTTGTAAGTCGCTTTTTTTCAGTGCTGTTGTAACTCTGAATGGTCACAAAATGTACTGTTCTAAGTCAAGGACTACCTGTATATAGTTGTAGGAAATAAATGATGCATAGTATTTTGTCCTGAAAACTTGCTTGTTCAAACATAACAAATGTGATTTTTGAGGTAAGGTGGTTAAAAAAAGAGTGGTGTTTCAACTCTAGATGCATCTGGATAAACATGATTTTATGGAGCCATTTTAATATTCTGGGATATTTTACTGAGCTTGTTTTGGTCTTTTCTTTTTTTTTTGGTAAATGTCAAAAACTAGATGGGAAGAGTTTACCTTGACTTGGTGGGTTTCTACAACATCGGTTATGTTATCCTTATGGGCTGCCTGGCAGGGTTGGGCCTTGAGATTTTTTGTAGTAATTCTGGTACTTTGTGCTTTGGATGGACTCAAAAGGCTTCAGTACCTAGGTTATTGATTTATACTGTTCCATCTTGTCATTATCCTCTGTTTAACATCTTTATGACACCACAAAAGGAGAACATTTGGAGCTCTGGAATGGGATGCTATCACTATACAAATGTTACTCAGCTCTACTGCTCTTTTCCTTCTAATTCCAAGGAAGTAGTAAGAATTCTTAAATGTTGCCTAATCCTGAGAATGCTCTGGATAAAGAAGAACAAACTCCAGATGTGTTGGAAGTAGCGTTAATAAGAGCTCTGGGGATAAAGTGAGATCTTTTTTGGATGACATTCAAACACCCAGAAAGAACAGATTCACAGTTTGAGAATGTTCCTTGATCCCAGATGCTACTGGATTTGCAGGTGGTGGTGGTGGTGACAAAGAGCAAATTTGCAGTTAGTGCACCAACTACAACTATTTGTGTACTAGTCAGACTTAGCAATAGTGATCCATTCCTTGGTTGCTCCCTGGCTGGACTACTGCAGTGCACTTTATCTGGAACTACCCTTGGAAAGAGTCTTGAAATTAATGCTAAGATATATGATGCACTGCTATCAGCTGCCTACAAAGCATAATGGTGTTGACCTTTGAAGTCTTGAAGAGCTTAGGTATAATTTATCTGCCTTTCTTGTTATGTAACTGTCTGAATTCAGTAGGAGATGCTGTTCTGAAGATGCCCCACTGCCCAAAGACCAACTATTAAGTAGGCAGGAAAGGACTTCTGCTCCCAGGATGTGAAACATTCACTGTGGAGGTACACTTGGCTCTTGCAAGAACATGGTTTTAAAACTCTTTCTTAAACCTTTTCATGGCTTATTTTAGTGTTGGATTTGATTACAATTCTGTGAATTTTTTTTCTGCTTTGCACTTAGCATTTTCTTATTGTTTTTAAAAGCAATCTTGAGTGTTGGGATAAATGAAAGGGCAGGATAACACATTCTACATCAAAATAATAAATGAAATGCTGTGGGAACTATGCTGACACTGTACTTGAGAAATATGCTTTCAAGTAGGAAGAGCATTTCACAGCTATTTTGGACTTTTCTTTTGGATGGAAGTGATTTTTTTGTTATTCTGCTGACACAGTAAAAACAAGTACATAGAAGTTTGCTTACAATGAGTATAGCTAAAAGTTCTTAGCTTTTACTGACCTCTTTTCATTTTACATTGCCTTTGTTGGCAACCTAAACATTAGTTAGAGGTGTGGGGAAAGTGCTTAATTGTAAAACTGATGTTGTCATAGCTTCTCTTTGATAGGAGAATGATGACTTGGTAACCAGCAGCTCCATGCTCATACAATCAATCAAACACAAATGTTTTAAGAGTAATTTGTTGCAATCACAAAAACAGGAAAAAATAACTATGAAAAAGTTATACTGTTGTTATCTTAATGCTACTAATACCAGCATTGCATAGACATGAAAGATTCTACTTAAAATACTTATTTATTTTTATTTATTTTTGAGAATTACATGTAGTCCTCAATTTGCGGCCACAATTGAGCTCAAAATTTCAATTGCTGAACCACGAGGTTGTTAAGTGAGTTGTGTAATGTGTGTGGGTGTATACACATTCTGTATATGTGGATAGATAGGTAGATATAGAGATGTACAGAAATATCAGTAGGGATCTTGCACTCAGTTGACTCTTACTGTAATTCCCAGGACACGTTTTAAGGACTTTCTTAAAGACAAGAGGAGTTGGGGCCCGTTATATTTTGGGTAGGGAGAGCGGAAAGATTGTTCCAGAGATCAGAAGTAACCACAGAAAAAGCACACTTCCTAGGCATCATAAGATGACAAGATTTATAAAAGGGAATCTGGAACATGTAGACCGGGCAGATATTCTTGAGAGGAGGTGACTCATCAAGTAGCCTGGTCCTATGCCATGTAGGACTTTAGGAGATTAAATTACCGGTAAATCACATAGAGAAGACTATTGAAAGCTAGTGCAGTTTGTGGAGAAGTGGTGCAAAAGGAGCATAGCAAGATGCATCCATGTCTACTTGTGCTAGCACATTCTAGACCAATTGCAGCTTCCTGATCTTTTTCAGAGCGAGCTTTATGTAACACACATTGCATTAGTCCAGTCATTAATCCATGAAATGGGAGAAGTTCATTGATGAAATTCATATGAAAAAATTGCCCATTGTGTCTGAAATCTGTTGAACCAAGAATACACTATCCTATCTATGCATTTGTAGTCTTGTTCATCTTTAGGTAGAAATAATTTCTTGATACCAGAATATCTGTAAACATATCCTGAAAGATAAATGACTACTGCCTAATGGATGTTTTAATTTCCTAAAGACATAGGAAAAGTCTTTGCAGAATTGAAAGAATCTTTCTGTACTATCTTAGCTTTCTCATGCAAAATAAGATGTACACTACGTATATTCCATTTTGTTGAAAATTGAAAGATAGGCGGCCATATAAATGTTTTATTTAAATAAATAAAATAAAAGGTGTATGATATCACATAATGACCTGTCTTTCTACTAAGCAAGTATAACACGGATTGAGGAAATATTACTTTAAAAATATTGATGAGAATGCCATTCTTTCTGAGAAACGTTTTTATTAGTGATGTTATCTAGGTACAAAGGTATAGCAGTGGAACTTTTTTCCCACAGAAGGGCAGAAAGGTTAGTCCTTGCTTAGCAACCACAATTGGGGCCTGTTGCCAAGCCCAGAAAATCATGTGACTGAGTTGGAGTTACAACATTACTTTCCATTCTGTTGTTAAGTGAGTCATCACATGACCTTGATTTGATTTACTTTTTTACTTCTATCTTTATTGATTCCGCTTCCGAGATGGCTGCAAGGATTGCATTGATCATTGCAAGAAGTTTGGTAGCAAAGTTTTGGGTTGTTGTATAATTCTGCTCGTTAAACGAGGCACTTGGTAAGGTCTAATTATAATCTTCATAGCTTTTTGCGTCACTTTATTAGCAATGTAAGCTAATGAGTGACATCTAAAGTAAAACTCAAATGGAATTACTGAGAAACAAGAACTTCAGCTATGCAAACAGACCAAGAAGTTCTTTTATAATACTTAAACAAAGGGATATCTTTCCAAGCAATTCAGCCAGGACTATATGAGAAATAAGAAAAGATACAGTGCTACTCTTTTATTGCAAGTCCCATTTTGTCTTGCCTAGTAAAATTTTCAAGAACTGGATAGATTTATTTTTATATAGCTTTTGTTCTGCTGTTTTGAGTCAGCATATTCTATACCACACAGGGCTGGTTTAACTACAACATTGACATACTAACAAACATTATTCTAGTCTTAGGCCAAAATCACTCCCAAATGAATATTTCTTCAATTGCTGAGTGTTTAGCGTTAAAACTTTAAAGATTACTTGCTGAATTTTTTTTACAAAGACTGCACTGGTTGCTTCTATGTTGTTTTCCACCATAATAAAGTTGCTAAAATTATAGTAAATATAGTAGCAGTCTATATAAAAAGGAAAACATTATGCCATTTGTTTCATCGCAATCTAAACTTAAGTAGTATCTGTATAAAAATTCATATGAAAGCCCAGCATTCTCTGTTAACGAATCTACTTTCTTGATAGCAAATAGTATGGTGTATTTTTTTAAAAAGATTTTTAACAATAGACAATTACAACAATCTAAACTTGTGTGGTGTTTTTTTTCCAGTAATTGAATATCTGACCATTCCTAGATATGGACTAGCAAGCCCATTCAAAGGACATTTAAGTACAAAAAGTAATGGTAAGTAATTTATGTAATGTGATAAATAATTTATTTGGAACGCTAGATGTAGACTGAAACTAGTCTTTTATTTAAGCATTAGTTTGACAGAATTTAATAATATAATCAGTTATGCTTTAACCAAGAAATTAAATCTAAACCTAGTAGTGTTATTTAAGGAAGCCACCTTGATCTTGTTTTTAGCAATAAATAATACAACTTTCAATCTAGAGAAAACTGTGAAAGAAGAATAACTAAATATTTTTGAAAACCACATAACGTAATAATTCAAAAAATGTACATGAAGTATTATCATAGTTTTTTATTCTACAGACATTTAAGTAAATTCTCTCACCATTTGCCCCATCAGTGCCTTCTGTCTTCATTGGCATGAAATTGTTAGAACCTTCAAGCTGAAGTCCTTAAGCCTCTTTACCTCAGAGTGATCACATTGACTTCATAATGGGTCTATTCTTGTGGTAGCTGTTTTGAGGGTCTCATGCTAGTTTCATATGCATGGATATGTGCTGCTCCACTGACTGTTAAGACAAACTTTTCCTGGCAGAAGCATTGCTGAAATGGCTCTGTGATTAGCGCTCATCTTGTTCATGGCTCAGTAACAGAAGAATTCTCAGTCCTATGTGAGGGTTGACTTTAGTGTGCTTATTTATTTAATATATGATTATTTAGTTTTGGAACTGCTATCTTAGTACAGGCTTTGAACTCTGATGGTATTAAGACACCAAGAAAGTAAAAAAGATCAAGAAAGCAAGACTATTGAATAAGCCTGCTGATAGCAGTACCCTGACTTCTTGGAATTTAGGATTCCAGCAAATACAACTGAAGGTCACTTATATCTAAAGCATTAAGGGATCTGGAAGAAATGGCATCCTATTTAATCTAAATTAATTCACAGCAAGAAATAGATGTGCCAATGATCATTATGTTTAGAGCCTAATACTATCTAATTTATTTTTTATAATGTTAAGTTAAAAAAAATAGGAGTAGTAACTTAAATTTTTAAAAATGTAATGCTTTCACAGAGAATTTTCTGGAATCTTTCAGCTTGAAAATCTACACATGCAAGCATTATGTATTCCCAGCCATTTCTGAGGCCTTTTTAAATAAGGCTTACAAAATAAATATTCCTGTTATAAAATAAGCACCTTTTATATAAAACAAACACCTTAGAGAATGCTTGGGAAAGATTCTCTGCTAAGGATTTAATTAATCTATTTAGTCTCTTATTATGTGAGAGAAAGAAGTATCTCATATACAAACTTCCATCTTTTGTACCTGGCTGAGGTTTTTTTCTTCTGGTTCAATCTAAACAATCCTTGTTTTATGGTTCCTCCCAACTTTTTACTTAATAACATTTTAGACCAAATGAAGGGATCTAGAGTAAGTTGGTTTAGTTTAAGTATGTCTGGTTTCCTTTAGTACACCTTCATCTCAGTTCTATGTTTTAAGTACTTTAAATGTTTTAACTACCACTGCCTTGGACAATTTCAATTTGTGGCAGAAAAATTAGATTATATTTTTAATCATTGAAATAATTAGGTTCTGTGCCTAAATTATTACTGCTTTCTCATGAATGGGCATTGGACAAGATCACCATCATTCTCACTTCATTCCAAGAAAAACAGCATACAACAATATCCAGATGTACTATGTTATTTATTTCATTTTAGTGCCACATTTTTCCTTGTAGCTGCAATTGTGGATAAACATTATTGGAATTTTATCTTAATGCTCAAATATGTTTTATTTTGATAGCTTTCTGCATTGACGACTCCTCCCGCAGGCTCAGTAATCAATACCTCATCAGAGATCACATGGCTGTTCATTACAATAAAATACTTTCAGCTAAAGGTAAAAACACTTCAATGTTTCAAAGATTTGTTATGATAGTCATATGATATAAATAATAAGAATGTCTGACTAGGATCCAGGAGATCAGATTCAAATGTCCATCTGGTCCTAAAGGTCACAGATGGTCTTGAGCCACACAACAGTGTATATTACTCCAAACTTTATAAAGGCAACAAAAGGTTAAAGTATTATAAATATTCTGTTATCAGAAAATAAGATTTTGCAACAGACATACTCTTAAGAAAATTTGGTTAAAAATGCAGATCATGTATGCCCTTGCAATAAGTTTTTTTTTAACTAAAATGAGATAGGTCATTTTGTTGTCCAAAACTTTATAGCTCTGTGTTTTACTCCTGAATTATTTGGTGGCATACAAGTTTAATTTATTGTTGTGATTATGATTATAATTTCCACGTCTTTTTGCGGAATGCTTCCAAAGGCAGTTTTTCTTTTATATATCTCTCTATATAAATTTAAAAACTATCATTGAGATTAATGAATATCATTTAGAAATTGGAAAAATGCCAATATCTTTATTTATCATCACTCTAATGATTGCATTTCTAATTTAATCAGAAATATTTATGAATCTTGAGTACATATTATTTTCTCACTAAAAATGCAACAGACATAAAAAAATAGTAAGTATACCAGCCAATACTAAATGAAAGTTTGAAGGATTCAGATAATAATTATAAAATATTTTTTTCATAATATGCCACTTCCTGGATCAGATATTTATTCTCTGAAGTTGTGATGTATCCTTGTTAATATTGAGCAGAGAGGTCCTTTCATCTCTTAATAAAGAGATTATAGAATAAGATAAAAGTAATATTCCTATAGAGGTCTATTCAGAGCTAAAATTCCTTGAGTTCAGTGAAGGAACTTTCCCCCCCCCCCCCCCCCCCCCCCCCCCCCCCGGGTCAGCAGATATGCGTTCTAACTTTCTAAGAGTTAACTGAATAAATTGGTGGCTGGCACAAGACAGGTGCATCCAGGTACTGGACCACTAAGGATATATAAAATGTTTCATACATACAATTATTTTGTATGGTACATGGCTACACTGAAATATGTATGTTTCAGGTGTTTGGGGGCTGTGCTAAAAACAAAATGGCATAGAAGACTCAAAGAACCTGTAACAAGTAGATTTTATTGTAGAAAACTTAAGTTATGTATTACCTTTAAGTACTCTTTATAGCAAACCAGTGTCTTGCATCTGTTCCCCTTGCCTATTTTATGTAAAGGACTCTCAGGCAGGACATAAGAGTTTTCATTTTTTCTTTTGTTTAAATAGTACCCAGATCTGATGTCATTTTTATTTTTACTTTTGTCTGAATGAGAGTAAATTTTCTCACAGGGAAAGTTGGGGTAGGGCTAGGTTGGTAGGTTATGTCCCTCTTTGGCATCAGCGATGGCTTACTGAGAGAAAAGAAGAAAGACACTGGGAAGCAGGTGGTGCTGGACCAGGCAATTATGCCAAGTTGATAACTGTGGGGGAGAGAGAGGTTACCCAAAGAAGCCTTATCCTACTTGTTTTAATATAGTATATTTTGCAAGCCACTCAGAATCTTCTGGAGTGAAGGGCTATATTAAAATATCATCATCATCTCATCTGTCTTCTGTTTTATTTGAATTGGAACAATCCAAACATTCTGGATTATACTTTGACTGAACCATGAAGTAGCCCAACAAGGTTCGGTAGAAGTTTTTCTATGTAATGGATTGTTTTGGGTTCAAAACAAAATATTTTCTATTTTATGATCACCCCTTGGCCCACTGTTCTTCTTAAAATAGCTTTTTAAGACAGGTATTTGCTAATGATGTTGTTTTATGGCTAGAAAAGCAGTTTAAATAACAAATATGTAAACAGAAGTAGGATCCCATTTTTTCTGTGTGCAGGTCATTTATTTTTCTAATGGATGAAATTACTTCAAAGTATCTTGGATATTTCATTTATGTTTACAGGGTAATACTCCACTTGAATTAGATATACTGTATAAGATGGAAATATATTGAAGAAGAAAAGGAAAATATGCAAATTTGATCAGAATACTTTTTTTTGTTCTACAGAGACATGGAATATCATTATAAACTGAGTACTATTAAATGCACTCATTTAATTCTATTAATACTTGACAATTCCAGGCTGAGATTTGCTTGGAAGCTGTAGCATTTACTTACTACATTTAAATAAGCCATTTCTGTCAGCATCCAAATTTATTTAGTTGAAGATATTAGTAAGCACAAGAAATAGTTGAGTGGAGTTAAGAGAAAAATGCATTCAGGGCATTATTGATCCACAGGAAGTCAGTTGGGGGCTACAGATGATAAAGGCAGAAACCCCAGGGCATAGATGTTTTTGTCTAAGCTTCCACTTTGGTTCATTATTTCCTCTTACACCATCGTTACAGTTCACAAGCAGAACTAAAGCATTCAGGGAGCTAAATTATGCTGAAGTTTGCATGAAATCAGAGCATTTCCCACTTCTGATACCTAATGATGCTATAATGGAACTGCAGGTGATTGTTCTGGAAAAAGACAGATAGGCATTAGGCCAAACTAGACTTGTGGAGAAGGCCTCTACCTCATCTCTTCCTCTGAGCGCTGCTGCCTGAGGCAGTTAAGGAAAGGAATGTTAAGTAAATCAGATAGGACTTATATTCTGTGTCTCTTTGCTTGCATGGATGCTGATGTCTTGGCAGGAAAGTAACCAGATGGCAGTTGGTCTCATCCTCTCTAACATTAGAGGCCTGACTGTTTTAATTTGAAATTGGGCCAGGTGATCAGGAAGCCTTATTGGCAGTACTAAAGATTTAGGAGTCTTACAGTAACTAATGAAAGCTTGGCAGATACAGTATTTGGACGTAATTATATAAAAAAACTATTAAATATTTTCTAAGACTGAATTCCTAAGACTAATTCAGATGAAACCCAGAACAGTTGAATTGATAGGTCTAACTAACATGTTTCTGATCCAGCTGACAGCTCGGTATACTATTTTTACTTCCTCCAGTATACATGTTTTCTCCAGTTTAAGCTCTCCTAAGGTGAGAAAAATCACTACTAGATATAAATGATATATTATGGAGCATACAGAGTATTAGATGAAGACCAGAAGTTTTACCTGAAGACAGATAATAGCCCATATTCAAGATACAATGGCAGTCTTGTATTTATTGTTATTCTCCATAAAGGCTACTGGAGATACAAAATAAAAATAGGTTTTGTCCTATATGGGTTTTTTTTTTTTTTTTTGGGGGGGGGGGTTTTCCATAAGATATATAACTCTTCAGAAATACTGATGTCAAAGACTACCTGTATTCACTTTCTTTTTCCCCCTTGCCATCCAAATTTAGACCGGGAGATCACTTAGAGTAAGGGCTGTCTGTCTGTCTGCCTATCCATCTATCTACCTGTCTCTCTGTTTGTCTATCTACCATCCATCTACCTGTTATCCATCTACCTGTCTGACTGTCTTATCCATCCATCCACCCACCCACCTACCTACCTACCTACCTAATCATTCCCAAGAACCTGGGATATGCAGATGCTGTTTGAGGGGGTTAAAGATCACAGAATGTAAGGTGTTCTAAGTAGTGGTGGGATTCAAATAATTTAACAACAGGTTCTCTGCCCTAATGACCAGCTGAACCAGCAGTTTTCCGAACTGCTTAGAAAGTTAACAACCGGTTCTAGCGAATGGGTGCGAACTAGTTGAATCCCACCTCTGCTTCCAAGTAAAGCTGCCTTTTGCAATTGACTGATGGTGATTTTTGTCAATGCCAGTGATGTTCAAGTGATGCTTCAGATTGCACCCAAGGCACCTTATTATTATTGATGGTATCTTTTCTTTCTTTTGCCACAATCATTCTACTTCTACTTATAGGTATTATTATTTTAAATTTAAAACACAGGTTTTCAGTGGTTTGTATACAGGTAGTCCTTGACTTACCATTTGTTTAGTGACCATTCAAAGTTACAACTTATGACTATTTTTTATCCTTACGACCCACTGCAGCCTCTCCATGGTCCTATGACCCAAATTCAGGCATTTGGCAAACTGGCATGTATTTATGACAGTTGCTCTGTCCTGGGGACATGTGATCACCATTTGTAATCTTTCCAGCCAGCTTCTGACAATCAGAGTCATTGGGGGAAGCTGGATTCGTTTAATGACCACATGGTTCATCTAACAACTGCACTGATTTGTT
Source organism: Myanophis thanlyinensis (assembly GCA_017656035.1). Taxonomy (NCBI): domain Eukaryota; kingdom Metazoa; phylum Chordata; class Lepidosauria; order Squamata; family Homalopsidae; genus Myanophis; species Myanophis thanlyinensis. The sequence goes on from JAEANM010005784.1 coordinate 12,756, forward strand.
TAACAGCAGTGGCAAAAAGGTCATAAAATGAAGCATAATTCACTTAATGACTACCTTGACTGGCAACAAACATTTTGAGCTCAATTGTGGTCATAAGTCAAGGACTACCTGAACTGCCATAATAGCTGTGATGATCAGATGGCTGTACAATTAGAGATACTAGAAAAATGCATCACTTAAACAGAAGTTAAGAATGACACTGCAATTTAAGCTAATTTTAATGATATTCTTTTTACTTCCTTAAGTCTTTACTTCTATATTTATCTCTCTCCAAACAGAGAAGAAATAAAGCCACAAATGTATTTTCTTTCAAATTAAGCAACTTATATAAATCTATCTGCCCCAGAAACTATACTGCTTGGGAGAGAGCATCTAAATAGTCCCTTAAGCCACATGTATTTGGGTGCAATTATTATTACGGTACTGATTAATTCTAATCCTAAAATTCTGATTCCATTTAATTGTTACCTTTTAACAAAGTCAAAATCTGTTTTGTTATGTATGAAAAATGGTCATAGGCCACTTCTTTCAGTGCTGTTGTAACTCTGACTGGTCACTAAACTAACTCTTATAAGGTCGAGGACTCGCTGTACAATATAGAAAAAGCTAAGACTCTAAGAAGCTATCTGTTCTACAATCTCATATCAGACACTTTGGCTAGAATGAATGTTGAACAGAATAATAATAATAGATTAGGTAGAATTAGTGGGACATAACAGTAGAGTCAGTAGAATTGGTTTGACTTGCCGTTTTGCTTCTATAAGAATTGCTTTGCTAAGAATTGGAATTGCCTCTGCCATTTATCTAATTTCTGTTATCTTGTTTTTTTGTATAACTCCGTGCTTGGTGCATATCTCAAGAAGCGGACTATGTCATGGTTTGGCATGGTTACATTGGGCAAATACCTGTGTTGCTAAGCACCCAGCCCCTCTGTTGCTAAGCACTCAACCTCTCCCCTCCCGCTGCACTGCTAAAGGAAAGCCTGGGCTGGGAGGGGGGGGGGCAGAACTGGGTACTAAGCTGATGTCTCTGAGAGATAAAAGGACACCATACTTTCCCCAAGGTGTGGCCTTCCTTATATGCATCTTTTCTGTATGTTCATGGAACGGTCTACCCAGCTCTTTGTACAAATAAAAGCCGTTTCTTTTTCCAAACCTCTTCTTGGCATTCTGGTGACTTAAGTACATTTTGGGACCTTGCAATATAATATCTGCTATATCTTTATCTAACTTGTTTCAGCTTCCTGTATGCATTCTGGTATTTTCTACAATGCAAGTTTCTATCAGGTCACCTTCTTCAGTTGGCATGGATGTCATCTGTTAAGCTCTGATCCCTACGGTCTCTAATCATGAGACATCAAACCTCAGGAACTATTAACTTCAGCAAATAATATTTGGCCAGAAAGAGGTATATTTTGAAATGCAGCAAAAATCTACATTATTTCACAACGTCTGTATGAAGGGCACATATCTGCCAATTTATGACACTGTTGCACCTAGATTCAGACCTACTTACGCAACCATTGAAATCAATGAGACTTACATTAGCTTTGACTTCATTTTAAGTCCCACTCAATATGAAACTAGTTGGTTTTTAAGAAGAGATTGGACAACCATTTGTCTGAAATAGTGCCTGAACAGGGGGTTGAACTAGGGGTCTCAACTGCAGGCTGCGCCTATTACTGGGCCATGGCCTATTCACAACCACACTGTGTGAGTGGCAGGTTAGTGCGTACACGCCCGCAACCCCACACGCGCAGGGCAAGTGCTGGCACTCACAGCTCCACTAGCAATCATGGTGAGTGCCATCACTTACATAAATGAAGCTCTATGTGCATGCATGCGCGCCTACCCCTCACACAAAATCATCCCCTCTTCCACCCCTCCATCCCCCCCTCCCGGCACAAGACCACCAAGGTTCCTTCCAACTCTGTTATTCTGTTAGAGGTGTAACACAATAATCTGGAAGTAAGTGGGAGTTAAACTCCTGTATCTAGTAAAGGTTATGTATAAAGTGATTGAATTCAGGTCACTGATTATTAACCAGCATGTCTATTCTCCACTTTCTTTTAACTAACCAGAAATATTTTATGTTCTTATTTCAGGACCTATGAAGTTGTTTCATGATCACTGATGAAGCCCACAGTAATCCTAAAGCCAGTACATAAGACAAATGCTTTTATCATTATGCCTGCTTTGAACCAGATTCCCTTGAAATTTTGCGCACTACTAGTCTTCTTCACATGGATATATTCGGATGTGGATTGTTTTGGTTTCAAGAATTGTATTCTTTCCCCTAACAGACCTGCCCTTGCTGTTTGTACTGGCCATGCCATTGTTAACCTGAATTCTGCCATTGCTTCTCTGCCAAATGTGACTTATTGGCTCAATGCCTCCCACAACTTAGTTGAAATGCTGAATTCTACCACTTTTTCCCACCTTCCAAATTTACTGGAACTTTATCTGGATCATAACAACATATCACACATTGAACCCAATACCTTTCAAAGTCTGGAAGGCCTTGAAGTTCTAGATTTGAGTTGGAACCAACTGACTGCTATAGGTCCTGCTTTGCTAGCCAACTTGAAAAATCTAAGTGTATTGCACTTAGATAATAACAAAATTGCCACAGTGCATCCAAGTTCATTCATGTTCCAGTTGGCTCTTCGGGAACTTATTCTTTCCACCAATAAACTCTCTAGTTTTCAAGAGATTGCTATAGCTGTAAAAAATCTGTCCCAACTTACTATTCTGGATCTCGGTAACAATAGCATCTCTGCCCCATGTGTTGGTCCTTCTTTGCTCAGTTTCCCCTTCCTGAGGAATCTCAGTTTGAATAGAAATGTCATTCACAGTCTGGACTTGTCCAACTGTTCCTTTCCTAGTCTGGAACAACTAGACCTAAGTATTAATAACATGTCAAAACTGGAAGCTGGGTCTTTTCGAGCCACACCTGCTTTGACAGAGCTGTCTTTAGACTCGAATTTTTTAAATGTCTCTCAGCTTATCAATATATCCCTTCCTAACCTGACCATGCTGCATTTATCTAGTATGCATCCATCATTAAGCACAAATTTATCAGTAGCTTGCTCTGTCTTCCAAAGTCTTCCATCCTTAATTTCTTTGGACATCAAACGCTCCAAGTTTAGCTATGTTCAGTTGAAACAGTTGGGTTCTTGCACTAATCTCACCTGGTTGACTCTGTCTACCTCACAGTTTAAGCATCTGGGAGATAAAGTATTTGGAACATTTCAGAACTTAAAGTATCTTTCTATGGATAAGTGCAAGATACTGAAACTCCGTCCTAATACTTGGGGGAAAGAGTTACCATTGCAAACCCTGATCCTGAGTAGAAATGACATTGATCAATTAGATGAGTCTGTTTTTGCTGCTTTGAAGAATTTAAGCTATTTGGACTTATCAAAGAACCGCCTGACCAATCTACAAAAAAGATCTTTTTTTGGCATGGCAGCATTGCGGACACTTATTCTTCATACCTGCCAGATCACAGCTGTAACCCGCGACACTTTTACCTATGCTCGTAAAATGGAGTTTTTAGATTTGAGTTTTAACAGCATTACACGAATCAAGGATTATGCCTTTTCACGCCTGCGTTTGAAGACTCTCTTGCTTTCAGGAAACAGAATTTTGACTGTTCAGAGCTCTGCTTTTCGGTACCTCAGTTCTCTAAAATACCTTGCCTTGGATCAAAATCTCATATATAAGTTGTCTGGGTCAGTCTTTAAACCCCTAAAGCAGCTGCAAACATTAGATCTCAGTTATAACCGTCTCTTTACTTACAACAAATATGATACTCCAAGCCCTTTTCAGTATCTCCATTCCCTCGTGAAACTGGATATTAGTTTTCAGACACCTAATTTACCAATACCTTCTTCAGATAAACTTTTCCAAGGGCTGGAGAAATTAAAGTTTCTGTCTTTGAAAGGAAACCCTAGCAGTGTGCTTTCCCGCCTTTCATTTGTCAATCTTACCACTCTCGAATCCCTAGACCTCTCTGAAATCCAGCCATGGAGACGTGGCTCTTGGAAAATCCATTCACATTTTTTCCAAGGATTAACTAACCTGCATAATCTCTGGTTAGAAGATAGTGCCATCCCGGATCTCCCCGAAGAAATCTTTTCTGATTTGACATCTTTGGAACAATTGGACCTAAGCAGCAATGTTTTGAAGAACTTCAGTAAAAAAATATTTGGTCAACTTTCCTCTCTGAAGTATTTGGATGTTTCTGGAAATCCACTGATATGCTCTTGTGAGAATGCATGGTTCCAAAACTGGTCAATATCTGTGCCAAATGTTCAGGTGGCCCTGCTGGGTAGCTATTATTGCTTTGATCCTGGATTGACTAATCGTCATTTTGCTAATGAAGACTTATCCTTCTGCTTTGAGAAAAAGGAAATGTATTTTTTTATTGCCACCACAGTTACCATCCTCTTGGTCCTGCTTCCATCTTTGATCTATGCCAAGTTAGGATGGACTTTCCAATATGCTTTTTATCTCCTCAGAGGTTGGGGCTACAACCAACTGTGCCCCAAAGGACGGGACTACCAATATGATGCTTATATTTCCTGCTGCAGTCATGACTACAAATGGGTGATTGATAACATTTTGGAAAAGCTGGAAAAACAACATGAACCCTGCTTCCGGTTTTGTTTTGGGCCTAGAGATTTTGCCCCTGGACAATACTATATAGATAATGTGCAGAATGGAATAAGCAGAAGCCGTAAAACCTTGTGTCTAGTGAGCAGAAATTACTTGGAGAATGAATGGTGCTCTTTAGAAATTCAACTTGCCTGTTCCAATATCTACTATCATGGATATGACCCTTTGGTGGTGGTCTTTAAGGAAGAAATCCCAAACTATAGGTGAGTGGGGGACAGTTGATCATCAAAGGAGGTCTTAAAAAGATTGTAATATAAAGCAGGAGTTTCATCTGCTTATATTTTAGTGGGAAGAAAAGATTTGAGATGAGTGCAATTGGGATGCAGAGGGTTGGAAAAAGGAAGAATGAGCAGGAGATAACTTTTTTTCATAATGAAAAAAGAGATCCATATGACTCATGCCTTGCGAAAGCATCCAAGATCCTTTCCAGCCCTATGATTCTATGATAAAACTTTCCACAACCACCTGTCCCACCAAGCCATCTGGAGGGTATCTGGTTAGTCCTCATTGTTCTGACTAAAGATGGAAAGTAGATGTAGCAGAGATTTTCTCGTACCCCATAGTAGGTCAGTTTCTCCACCTGACACTCTCCAGATATGTACCTAAGAATTGTGGGAGTTAACAACCCAAGTACAACTGGAAAGTGTTTACGTATGGTCACCCAGTGATTGGAAGTGAATGATGACAACAAAAATCTTTACCTAGGTGAGATAATTAATTTATAGAATTTTTTGTGCCATCTGATCTGTAGATGATACTAACCAGTTCAGAGATGGTTTTAGAAAAGAGATAAATATGTCTATTTGGGGGTGGAAGAAAAATTTATGTGGTGTTTCTCAAACTCTGCAACTTTAAGAAATGTGGACTTCAATTTCCAGAATACCCTAGCCAGCATGCTGGCTGAAGTATTCTGGGAGCTGAAGTCTGTTTTAAAGTTTGCAGTTTGAGAAATACTGGCCTACAATATCTATTCAAAATGCCATCCCACTCACTATTAATTGCTGAAGAACAAGAAAGCTGCTAAGTTTAGAAGTCTCCTCCACAGTTGGCTTGGGGTGCTGGTGGTCCAGGATATCTTTTCCTTACACACTACTTTATGTTTGTTCTTGTGTCTAAGATGGAGAAGAAGAAATTCCAATTCTTTGGTTATTTTTTAGGTTGTCTCCTTATCATCGCCTAAGAAAACTAATTAAACAAGAGAGCTACCTTACTTGGCCTGAAGATCCTGAGGCTGAAGATATATTTTGGACCAAATTGTGTGGGGCCTTAGGCTTTGAGAGACAAGAAAATGTCATACCATTCACAGTAATTGAGTAATTAGAACCAGGAAGAACATGGCTACGATTGTTTTTTATTATTCTTTTTTATTATTCTTTTTTTACTTAAAATAATTTAAAGACAAAAGGTTGATAAAGTACTGCTGAGGTTGGATGCTGTATTTTCCAAGCTTGGATGCCTAGATTAAATATATATGTATACACAAATATAGAGTGATTTGTGAGGTGCATAATTATGGTCCCAACTGGAGGCAAAAATACATTGAGGGAACAAAATACAAAATATTAGACTTTTTTATGAATAAGAATTGAGGTTTCTTTTTAGAAGTCTGTCAGGGAATTGAGGAGCATGTGTCCAAATAAACTCAGATACACAAGTTGTAGTTTTATACAACTAGATATATTTAATATATATATTTACAGCAGACAAGATAGTTTAGTTTAGTTTAGTTTTATTAAATTTATATACCGCCCCCTCTCCCAGAGGACTCGGGGCGGTGCACAGCAAGT